>JBBPBX010097868.1:0-12783 GCA_038048925.1 Garcialebias charrua
AAATAGACTATTGTTCCCCAGCTTGACCTGGTAGTAATAGACTATTTTTCCAGATACATTGAGGTGGTGAACCTTACCTCTACTACTGCTGTCCCGGTGATCAACAAAATGAAGGCGATCTTTGCCAGGCACGGGGTCCCTGAAACCTAGTGATGTTAATCTGACACCGAAGCTCCGATCCTTGCTTCGAACTCGAAGCTGCGTTCTCTTTGAAGCACTGCTACGAGGTGTGGTTCACGGCAGAGGAAGTTACATAAGTGATGACGTATGAAGCAGTAACTGCTTCGGTCTCTGAACGAATCCACGGAAGTGATTAGCAACGCTACAGAGCCTATAGCAGCAGCTCTCGCGAACCCACTACATAAAGGGATAAATGTGTGTGTCTGATATGAATGTAAAGTTGCCAAGATGGCGTAACGACAAGGAACTGGATTGGCACTCGAATGACCCAGGTTCGAATCCCGGTCACGGCATACCTATTTGTAATAATTTCATTTATTTTTTAAGCCTTTATTTTCAGATAGTGAGGGTGAGAATAGATAAATACATTAACATAATAATTCTTTGTTGTTGCTTGTTTTAATTGTTTGTTACTAATGTAATTTTAACATGTGTGGGGACTTCATTAGATGATCACTCACCTCAACCAGCAACAAATGAACAAAATCCATCCTCCACAGACAGTTGTAAGTTGGTAATTATGAACACACACAGAAACTTGTCCCTGTTCATGACTGTCAAATCTTTATTTTTCTTTCAGCTTCCCTTTGGTCGAGTTGTGATTGAGATGCTACACTGGCAAGAGCACACAGAAATCATACATCGGATGCCACAGTTGAAGTTCAGAGATACTTGTCTGATCCTCGTGTTTTTTCAAAAGCTGGAGAAGTTGTCAGCAAAAAAAGAAATTGCCTCAGTCCAAAAACAGTGGAATAACTTTTATTCCTAAATAAAAACCTCTGAATTCCCATCCCCTAATTTCATGACTGAGTTACACACCTTCCCTGCACCTACAGTTTTCTAAAGCACACCCTCTCTCAATCCCAGATACAGTACTAGTCAACATATCTACTGAATCAGCTGAACACACAGTGAAACAGTACAGTACTGTACATAAAACAGACAGTGTGTGTTGTCTATTTCACCACTAGATGTCACCGAAATGAACCATTGAATGAATGAACCCAAGTTCAATACAATTGGCAAAGTGGTTCAATACTGCTTCATTGCTTCATTTGGCCATCACTACTGAAACCCTTGTCACGGACAATGGCCCTTGCAGCAGCAGAGTTTGCTGCCTTTGCAAGGGACTATGATTTTACTCATGTCACCTCAAGTCCTCACTATCCCCAGAGTAATGGGGAAGCAGAGAGAGCTGTAAGGACAGTGAAATCTTTCCTGAAGAAGGGGGAGGATCCACATAAGGCTCTCATGGCATACAGGGCCACACCCCTGGCACAAGGATCATCACCGGCACAACTATTGATGGGTCGCAACATCAGGACACCCTTGCTGGTCAGCAAAGACAAACTACGACCAAGATGGCCAGATCTTCATCTCTTCCGGAGAAAAGACCTGGGGCCTCATGTATCAACCGTGCGTGCGCACAAAAACATTGCGCACGTCACTTTCCACGCAAAACCCCGTATGTATCAAAACTGAACTGAACGTGAATATATGCGCATCCAGGTACATATCCACGCCAGCTCCCGAGCAGGCGTACGCACGTTTCTGTGGTTCTTGTTCCTTTGGCGACACTTACAGGTGATTCAGAGAAACTGAAGCCCCACAGTCTGTGGTTGACTTTAAGAGCGGCTTGAAGACCTTTCTTTTCAACCGAGCATACTTTACTCCTCATGATTCTACTTTTGATCTTAGCTGATACTGTTGTTGATTTTAATTGTTTTATTATTTGTTATATTGACATTCAATTATGTTGCACCTTGTAGCACTTTGAGATTTCCATTAATGAAAAGTGCGTTATAAATTGAAATCATTATTATTATTATTATTATTATTATTATTATTATTAACTGTTCATGATGTGAAAATGATTAATATTCCCTCCAAACACACGATTAACAAGTATTACATCCACATGACGCAGTGAAATAAAGGACGCGCAAAGTTGTGCCAAAAATAAATTTAACAGGAACGGATTCATTCAGCCTTACTGGAGAATATAATAAATAGTGTAACACGCAGAGCATTTATTTAGAAACAGATATAATTTTCTGATCTAGGATATGGCTTATCAGCCGTTTTCAGAAATAATCATTTTTCAGTTTGGCACTGCTGCTGCGCTCTGGGGAGCCGTGCATCACGCGTGCATACAGAAGCAGCGGTCAAACTGTTCCACAGAGGGAGCTGCAGGTCGATCGGGACTGTGCAGTCCAGTCCACACAAAGCCGGATCATGTCCAATGGAATGTCTCATCCATATGATTCCAAAGGCTGAGTGGTCGCGCTTGGAGCGCGCGCGCACCCTCACCGGTGTCGACACGGCAGCTGGAGGTGTTTCATTATCTGCGTTTATTGTAGATTTCTCCAAAATGACACGTGAAAGTACACCTTATATAACTTGTAGGAGAGTAAAAGCTTCACAGACAGACTGCGCACAAGGCTGGGGCGCGCGCAGCGTCTGGAGACGCCAACATCACGTGATGTCATGAAATGTCTCCACCAAGACGCACAGACTCGTTTCTTCACATCATCTACATAAACAAAGATCTATGTTCTAGCAAACATCCAAGTAAGTTCCTCTGTGTTTACAGTAATAATGGTAATAAACTCGTGCGCAAAGTTAATATTTTCACACAGAATGAATGAATGAGCCGGTTCGCGCACCACAGCAGGGTGCGCGCGCACACAAATACCGACAATCACTCGTTCTTTGCATGATGAACACATTTTATTACTATTCTTACTTAGGATGTTTGTCCTCACTCATATTATATTAAATTCATTATTTTCCCGAATCTAGAAATGATTTCTGATCGCGCAGGGATCAAACAAACATGTCCTTCACACATGCAGGAAGTAATTTGCATCTGTTTAACATATGTAAATGAAGGCGTGTCAGGGGAGGTGTCTGACGTGCGCTCAGTTCCACGTTAATTGTGATGTACAAAAGGAATGTGCGTGGATACCGGTGTACGCACAGTTTGATAAATCTGGATTTTTTTGTGCGTAGACACTTTTCTGGATTTCACCGTACGTCACTTTTCAGTAGGAAATCCACGCAGGTTTTTGATACATGAGGCCCCTGGGGCCTCATGTATCAACGGTGCGTACGCACAAAAACCTTGCGTACGGCACCATCCACGCAAAACTCCGTATGTATCAAAACAGAACTGAACGTGGATATGTGCGCAGCCCCACGGCAACTCCAGGGCTGGCGTACGCAGGTTTCTGTGGTTTTGGTTCCATTGGCGACACTTACAGGTGATTCTGAGAAACTGTTCATGATGTGAAAATCATTATTGTTCATACCAGACACACATGATTAACAATTATTACATCCACATGGACGCAGTTAAATAAAGGACGCGCAAAGTTGTGCCAAAAATACATTTAAAAGGAACAGATTCAGCCTTACTGGAGGATGTAATAAATAGTGTAACACGCAGAGCATTTATTTATAAATAGATATAATTTCTGATCTATGATATGGCTTATCAGCCATTTTCAGAAATAATCCTTTTTCAGTTTGGCACTGCTGCGCTCTGGAGCGCAACACATGAGCCGTGCATCACGCGTGCACATACAGAAGCAGAGATCAAACTGTTCCACAGGAGCTTTCCAGAGGGAGCTGGCAGACCGATCGGGGCTGTCCAGTCCACACAAAGCCGGATCATATCCAATGGAATGGTCTCATCTATATGATTCTAAAGGCTGAGTTATGGTCGCGCTTTGGAGCGCGCGCACCCTCGCCGGCAGTGGAGGTGTTTCATACTTGGCGTTTATTGTAGATTTCTCCAAAATGACACGTGAAAGTACACCTTATAACTTGTAGGAGAGCAAAAGCTTCACAGACAAACAGACTGCGCACAAAGGCTGCAGTGCACGGCCTTTGTGGAGACTCTCCAACATCATGTGATGTTATGAAAACTCTCCACTGAGACGCAGAGACTCGTTTCTTCATATCAGCTATTAAATAAACAAAGATCTATGTTCTACCAAACATCTAAGTTCCTCTGTGTTTACAGTAATTATGGTAATAAACTCGTGCGCAAAGTAAATATTTTCAACCAGAATGGATGGATGAGCCAGTTGCGCACCAAAGCAGCGTGCGCGTGCACACAAACACCGACACACAATCACTCGTTCTTTGCGTGATGAACACATTTTATTACTATTCTTACTTAGGATTTTTTCTCACTCATATTATATTAAATTCATTATTTTCCTGAATCTAGAAATCCTTTCTGATCGCGCAGGGATCAAACAAACATGTCCTTCACACATGCAGGAAGTAATTAGCATCTGTTTAACATATGTAAATGAAGGCGTGTCAGGGGAGGTTTCTCACGTGCGCTCAGTTCCACGTTAATTGTGATGTACAAAAGGAATGTGCGTGGATTCAGGCGTACGCACGGTTTGATACATCCGGATTTTTTTGTGCGTACGCAGTTTTCTGGATTTGACCGTACGTCACGTTTCAGTAAGAAATCCACGCAAGTCTTTGTACATGAGGCCCCCGGATCTGAAACAGAAGCAAGGTTCTTGGTTCAACAAGAGACACAGAGCACAGACTAAACAAGAGCTCAACCCAGGACAAAGAGACTGGGTGAAGAACACCAATAACTCGGGGACTATCAGCAGTCCAGCGAACACCCCACGGTCATACAACATCGACATGCCGTCTGGGAGTCTAAGAAGGAACAGGTCACACATCAGAGTGATTCCTGATGGCTCCACAGTCACCAGGTCGGGACGGGTTGTTCGTATCTCACAGAGACTGGATTTATAAATAGCAGTCCTAGAGAAGTGAGCTGTGGCCCACAGGGCAGAATAATCCCTGCACAGCTCTGGGGACACAGGTAGTCGACCCTGACCCCTAGATAGGTCAATGTTATAGTTGTTTGTAATATTAAGGTCAAAGTGCTAGTATAATCTGTTCACTTGGTAAAAGCATTTAAAAGGGTGTTGGCATGTCTGTTCAGCATGTTTATAATTCAACAAGGACAATTTAAGTTTAAAGGTATTAGTATGGATGCTAAGCTAAAAAGGGGAGATGTTGTGGGTGCAGATAGTAGGAACCAACGTATTGGTACTGGGGCACTAGGGGACATCATTAGGTGATGCACCGTAGCCTGTAGAGTGACGCTCGTGAGTTGTACATGTGTTCGTGTTCAAGAGTTAATAAAGCCTGACTAAGTATCTCCAAGTGCTGCCCGTCTGGATGGTGTCCACACTGAGGAGTAGGCATAACATTACAACCTGGAGACAGGTGAGGGGAGGAGCTAAAATCTGGCCCGTCCTCACCTCCACCCCCTCCTCGCCTCCCTCTGTCACCACTTCCCCCTCCGTCTCCTCCGTCCCCCAGCTCGCCGTGCCTCTCGCAGTGCGAGCGGTGCCACATGAAGCTGTCGCGCCACATGAACTTCTTGCTGCAGTTGAGGCAGTCGTACGGCTTGAGGCCGGTGTGGGTCTTCATGTGCTCCGTCAGGTGGTGCTTCATCTTGAACTTCTTGGCACAGACGGGGCAGTGGAACGGCCGCAGGTCCAGGTGCATGTTGATGTGTCGGTCCCTCATGCTCTTATGGGTGAAGGTCTTCCCACAGTGACACATAAAGACCTTTGTTGATCCAGCGGTGCTGCTGCCGCTGCAGCCGCCTCCAGCCCCTCCACCATCTGGACCATCAGCCCCCAAAACAGCCTGCAGGTGGACTGCTCCGTGTTCCACACTAGAACCTTTGAAGGAGGCTCCCCCCATCATCCCTCCTGCCATCCCCAGTGGAGGAGCGGCAGAATCCAGGGAGAGTCCAGAGGCCTGGCTGTAGAGCAGGATCTGGTTCCCCTGCATGTCCAGCAGCAAGAGCTGGGCCCGGGCCGAGGCTGCGGACTGAACCTGGCCAAGCAGAGCTCAAACTGCCCGGCTGCTGTTCTGGTTCTGACCCGCAGTGCTGTCATGAAGATGCTGAGCTAAGGTCTGTTCCATCAGACTGCCTTCAAACTTGAGGTAGTCTTCTGAAGTCTGGCAGTAGTCCACCTGTACAGACACAGACATTTAGGATCCAGTCATGAGTAAAAAATAAAACGACTTCCAGAACAAGTTTGGGAGGATTTAAAAACATCAGAACATTTTTTTCTGCTTTGGAGTAAGATGTTGGGGGAGAAGCAGTTTTTGTTTGGCGTTTCCTTAAGGCGAAACGTCTCAGCACAAAAAAAAAAAAAAAACGTCCAGATGACCTGACTGTTGGATTTTATACCTGGATTATTGAACATGGACGTTGGTGATCAGAACATTTAGCCACATTTAAAATAATGGAAAGTTAATTACATAGTTTTTTATTTTTTTTATTTATTATCAACATCACAAAAAATAACAATAAAATTGAATACAATAAAAAAAGACAATAGCCAGGGGGAACATAAATCGAACAAAATAAGTGGAAGTTACAGACATATTATTTTTGCAAAAATAGAACAATTGTACAATATGTAACACATGTGCCAAGTCTTATGTATAGAATAAAAATTAATGAATAACAATATAAACAAAAATATTTTAATGTAAAAGTTCATCCATAATCCCAAGTTGAGAGCAAGCCCATATTGTTGTTTTTGCTTTTTGATTGGTTGAGGGTCTAATTGTAAGTAAATATTGTTTAAATTCAATTAAAAAAACATAGAAATCAGGTTTTTTCTTTGAAAATTTACATTTGTGTATATGAAATTTAGCCTTAATGATTAACAAATTAATTAAAAAGATCTTCGGATTCATTTTGCCACAATGTTTAAACCCAAACAGGACATGTTCCCAATATAACTGAAAGTCTGCTTGTATCTTTGAGTCAACATAGTTACAGAAACTTTGCCAAAACATTTTAGAACGAGGACACATCCAGAACAAATGAGTAACAGACTCAGGGCAGAGATCACAAAAGGAACAGTTCACCACAATGTTAGAGTTGAATTTCTTTAAATAGTCTTTGGCTGGGTAGATCCTGTGTAAGAGTTTGAAGGAGACTTCTTTTACCTTGTTAGTGAGAAGAAAGTGATTTGGAAGCAACCAGGTAGATTTCCAAGAAATATTATTCCGAAAGCGATTCCAATATGGTACGACAGCAGGAGTGGAAGTCACATCTCTCTGAAACAAGGATCTGATTGATTTATTATTGTTCCGAAGAAGAGGGAGAAGACATATTTTGCCAACAGGAGAATGTATGGGAGTCAGAGTGGGAGACTGATGATAAGTGAGTCTTGGTCTTTGTTTGTATAACATGCAGATCTCTGTAGAAATAGCACCAAAAACTTTTGCATATTCTCCAGGAGAGATGGGAAAATTAAATTTAGAGAGAAAGGCCTCATAACCCAGCAACGTGCCAGCACTGTCAAACAGTTGATCTATCAAAATAATGTTACGATTAAACCATGAGTCAAGAAATAAAGTTTTTTTCTTATATAAAATATCCTTATTATTCCATATGAAGTATCGATGAGGAGAGAAGTTGTGTTTGTAGATGAGTGACCAAGACAAGAAGGCCTGACGGTGAAAATTTGACAGTTTGATTGGGAGTTTTTGTATATCAAAATTACAGACCAAAAAGAAGTTCAGACCACCAAGTTTAGAGAAAATATGGAATGGTATGATGTTCCAAATAGAGGTTGGTGAATTAAAAAATTGACGAATCCAATTTATCTTGAAAGTATTATTCAAAGTAGAGAATGATAAACAATTAAGTCCTCCATTTTCATATGAATTCATTAGAGTAGATTTCTTAATGTAGTGAATTTTGTTTTTCCAGACAAAGTTAAATAATAATTTGTCAATTTCTTTTTCATTTTTATTGTCAAGTTCCAACGCCTGTGCAGCATAAATGAGCCTGGAGAGGCCTTCAGCTTTAGTAAGCAGAATGCGACCACGTAGTGAAAGATCTCTTATTAACCACTGATTAAGTCTTTTTCTAGTTCTTAGAATTAGAGGCTCATAATTTAGAGAGCTTCTTCTTTTCTGATCTTTAGTGATGGTTATACCTAAATAAATTAGCTCATTTTTAACTGGTATGTCTGCAATTGAGGTTTGGTGCAGTCCTTAACAGCCATTATTTCACATTTCGTGAGGTTAAGATAAAGACCGGATGCTTTGGAAAAAGTATTTATTTCTTTGATGGCTAATGGGATTTGATTCTCGTCCTTTAAAAATAAGGTAGTATCATCTGCCAGCTGTGTTAAAGTAACAATTTTATCAACAATAGAGATCCCTTTCAGAGGACTGGATTTAATGTGATCGGCCAGAAGCTGAGCTACCAAAAGAAACAGGTAGGGGGAGACAGGTCAAGTTAATTAATAATTACATAGTACTCATTCTATTTTTACCCATATATGCTGGAAGAAATGCTTGAGGTCTTTTCAATTCAACTGTGGACGTTTGGCGCCCTCTAGTGGTTATTTAAAGCACCACCACATTCCATCAGATTTCTGTCATTTCTCCACAAATACAAATACATTCCTTCACTAAGAGTCAGACTTTCTTTATTTGTCATGTGCACCACATGTGGTACATGTGGAGGAACGAAATTATGTACAGAGTCCCAGTTACTAAATCAGCCATTAGTCAAAAACTTGTTTCAGGACAAGTTTGGGGTATTTTAAAACCTCTTAATATTTCACTAAATTTAAAAAAGGTACTTGTGTTATTTTTTTTAAAATAAATTTTGGACAGATGTAAAATCAAAAAAGGCGTTCAATACAGGATCAACTGGACTTTATTTGTTGCAGAAAACGTTTCGACTTCTGTCCAGAAGTCTTTTTCAATTCTGAATGGAAGCTGTGAGAACGAGAAGTTTTATACAGGCTTACAAGTCACGCACCAACATATGAAATTGGAAACTGAAATAACACCACAAATTAACTAACATGCCCATTCTATTTAAATTGACAAAACGACACATCCCAGCTTAACAAAGGGGGGTTTGTAACACATACATGTAAATTGAAAGATCACACCTTAACAGTAGGAGGTTCCCTTGAGGTCTCTGTTAGAAGACACAAAACTGTATGTAAATTGACAAACAACACCTCCCAAACAACAACAGAGGCTACTCAGAGAACTTTGTTAGTCTAATTTACAGACAAGGTATCCCTGCTCCCATCCGGTGTAAAACGTTTCGGAATCAAATCCAAAACTGAGTTATAGGTCTTAGACAGTTGAAATCTCAGACCTCCTCCTCTGTTAAGAGAAGGTTTTTCTCTCTTAACATACACAGCTTCCTTTACCCCCCTCTCAAACCATCTGTGTTCTCTGTCCAAAATTTGAACATTCTGGTCCTCAAAGGAGTGTCCCTTGTCCGTGAGGTGGAGGTGAACTGCAGAGTTTTGTCCAGAGGAGGTTGCTCTCCTATGTTGAGACATTCTTTTGTGGATAGGTTGTTTCGTTTCTCCGATGTAACGGTCTGAGCAGACTTCGCTGCACTGGACTGCATAAACCACCCCACTCTGTTTGTGTGTGGGGGTTCTGTCCTTCGGATGCACCAGCCTCTGTCTGAGAGTCCGGCTGGGTTTGAAGTGTACTGGGATGTTGTGTTTGTTAAGGGTTTTGGATTTGATTCCGAAACGTTTTACAACGGATGGGAGCAGGGATACCTTGTTTATTATGCTGCTGCAGAAAGAGGCAGCTCAACACAGCGCAACGCTTGCAGCCTGTGTGTGTGTGTGTGTGTGTGTGTGTGTGTGTGTGTGTGTGTGTGTGTGTGTGTGTGTGTGTGTGCGTTGGTGCAAGCGTATTGGCCCGCCTATGCGCCAGACTACGTACCGACATTATCGGGACATTTGGTATTAGCCAGCCTTTGCCAATGTCTGGATAAAACACAGATTGTATCCAAATATATTAATATGTAAACATTGTTTTTTCTCATCAATATCAGCGTAACTTGTGGCTAATAGGCTGCCTGGATGAGTTGGAGTGTGCTTTAACACTTAAAATTGTTTTAATAAAAAGTTATTTACATTTATAAAATTGGCTGGCTACGCACCTCCCAGGGTATTTGTGTGTGGTGTGTATGTTTTTGTGTATCGGTTGCATTTATTGAAGCCGTGTGTGTGGCTCACTGACACACATGGCGCCAAACTGCAACGCCCCTCCTCTCGTGATGTGGAGACCGCGCGAAACTCCAACGCCGCCCCTCCTCTCGTGATGTGGAGACCCTGTAGTGGGCGGGGGCTCAGGGCGGGGCCTCAGGTGACCGAGTTTTTAAAAGTTAAAGCCCCTTGAGCTTACACGTGCAGAGTTATGGCGTCGTGTGTTGAGTGCATGTAGGTGAGCGGAGATTATTTTTGGAGAGCGATTTAAATAAAATTTTGCAGCGGTAGGTGGACAGAGTGTCAGAGTGTATTGACTTCATTCAGGTAAGAATTAAAAAAAATTTTTTGTTGCTTTTGATGACATCATCTCAAGGAAATGTTAACCTAATCCAGTAGTAACGTGACTTTAACCGCAGCGTCACAAACTGTGAAGACTGTAGAAAACTTTATCAACATTTAGATAAATTAGGAAGTATCTGTGCATGAGTTTTGAGTGCGTGAAGAAAGACGCAGCTCAAACTAGCTGCGGCTAGCGTTAGCATGTAACGTAACTTCACTTCAGAAGCGTGACAACCTTTCAACGCTGTTGAAAACTTTTATAGACATTTATATAAATCAGCGATACTATATATGCATCACTTGTGGATGTTTTTAGTGGTTATTTAGAGTCTTAACGCGACGAAGACAAAATTAAACGCACGTCGCGTTAGCGTCACTACCGTGAACGTGTCACGTCACAATAACAGCGTGACTAACGCTGTAATTTAACATGCGTTAATAGGGTAGAGGGGTTTTAATGTTTCCAACGTCATTTTTCTGCTAAATCTGCTCTTTTTTTTTTTTTTTACCTCTGAGCAGTGAGCAGACGGACGAACTGCGTCGTTACGTCATCACGTCATCACGTTGCAGCCTCGTTACGTCATCACGTTGACTGCAGTTTTATGTAGGTATAAGAATACTGTTGTTGGAATACTGAATACTGAATAATACAGAATACTGTATAAGTGTATTGTATAAACTTGAGAATTGTTTTTTAACTTTTTCATATTTTTACATGTACAGGTTTTCAGCTAGTCCAAGAGGTCATTTGGTATTTGGTGAGTCAAACATCCCGCCTTCCTGAAAACAGACAGATGGATTCTTTACTGACTGAGGTCCACGCTTTATCCATCCATCCATGCATTCATCCATCCATCAAACATCCATCCATCAAACATCCATCCATCCATCATCCATCAAACATCCTACCTTCCTAAACCCAGACATATGGATTCTTTACTGACTGAGGTCCAAGCTTTATCCATCCATCCATCTATCAAACATCCATCCATCCATCAAACATCCATCCATCCATCCATCAAACATCCATCCATCCATCAAACATATATCCATCCATCAAACATCCATCCATCCATCAAACATCCTGCCTTACTGAACCCAGACAGATGGATTATTTACTGACTGAGGTCCACGCTTTATCCATCCATACATCCATCCATCCATCAAACATCCACACATCCATCCATCCATCCATCAAACATCATCCATCCATCATCAAACATCCTGCCTTCCTGAACCCAGACATATGGATTCTTTACTGACTGAGGTCCACGCTTTATCCATCCATCCATGCATTCATCCATCCATCAAACATCCATCCATCAAACATCCATCCATCCATCATCCATCAAACATCCTACCTTCCTAAACCCAGACATATGGATTCTTTACTGACTGAGGTCCAAGCTTTATCCATCCATCCATCTATCAAACATCCATCCATCCATCAAACATCCATCCATCCATCCATCAAACATCCATCCATCCATCAAACATATATCCATCCATCAAACATCCATCCATCCATCAAACATCCTGCCTTACTGAACCCAGACAGATGGATTATTTACTGACTGAGGTCCACGCTTTATCCATCCATACATCCATCCATCCATCAAACATCCACACATCCATCCATCCATCCATCCATCAAACATCATCCATCCATCATCAAACATCCTGCCTTCCTGAACCCAGACATATGGATTCTTTACTGACTGAGGTCCACGCTTTATCCATCCATCCATGCATTCATCCATCCATCAAACATCCATCCATCAAACATCCATCCATCCATCATCCATCAAACATCCTACCTTCCTAAACCCAGACATATGGATTCTTTACTGACTGAGGTCCAAGCTTTATCCATCCATCCATCTATCAAACATCCATCCATCCATCAAACATCCATCCATCCATCCATCAAACATCCATCCATCCATCAAACATATATCCATCCATCAAACATCCATCCATCCATCAAACATCCTGCCTTACTGAACCCAGACAGATGGATTATTTACTGACTGAGGTCCACGCTTTATCCATCCATACATCCATCCATCCATCAAACATCCACACATCCATCCATCCATCCATCCATCAAACATCATCCATCCATCATCAAACATCCTGCCTTCCTGAACCCAGACATATGGATTCTTTACTGACTGAGGTCCACACTTTATCCATC
>JBBPBX010097871.1:0-12782 GCA_038048925.1 Garcialebias charrua
CCGCGTGCATGAACAGGGCAGAGGCTTCCGCCAGCAACAGCGTCGCTTTGCACCCACCTCGACCTTCTCGGCGCCGCCACCTCCAGCTCCACCGAGAAGTCACCCTGCTCAGTCCTTCCAGAGGCCTGGGGCGCCTCGGGCCAGGGGCCGTCATCAGCCATGGACTGGCCACCAGGACTTTAAGAGAAACCATTATAAAAAATGATGGGGCGCAGGAGGTGTGTGCACTGATGGTTTTTTGGGTTTAAATAAAGAATCTGTTGTGAAAAGCAGTGTTTTTCATTTAGACTCGTTACATCCTTGTTCAAGGTATGTGAGCACATCTCCACAAAAGTTTTTTGTGTCTGGTACTAAACTACCCAGCGATCCTGCACAAGACGTGAGTATCTGTAAACTTCAAACAACAGGCCGGCTGACAGGTGCAGGCACAGACCTCTCTGTGACCTCCCCAGCCCCGCCTCCCCACTCGAGTGTGGGGGCCAGCTCCTCCAGGTGTCAGCGATCAAAGAGCAGCGCATCACACACGAGAGTCAGAGACACCTCAGTTCTCTTAAACCGTGTTAAAAACCATGAGCCTGGCGTTGGATCATTTGATCAGACCAGGACTTTTAAGTTTACTCCTCTCAGTCATCCCGAGGTGAGCGCAGACAGCAAATCATTCAAAAGAAGACGTTTGTCTCGTCTGCCGGGTTCAAACGAAGAGCCGAGCAGCAGCTGTGACGCGGCGCTCGGTGAACGCCCCTTTCTCAGAGGGCCTCCCTTGGACCGACGCGGACTCTGTCCGCTTGGTGGCGGTCGAGGCCAGATTATCTCTTCTCATGAATCAGGACAGACAAGCAGCTCCGCTGTCAGACCACAGTGCAGAGTGGCTCCAGCTTTGCTCGCTAAACAAATGGCTAAAACGAGTAATCTGCCAGGGCTATTCCCTGCAGTTTGCGGGAGCACCACCCAAATTCAACGGGGTGCTACAAACAAAGCTAACCTCCACAGAGCAGGGGTTAGCGCTTCAGTCGGAACTTCAGGAACTATTGACAAAACACGTCATTTCCGGAGTTCCTCCCAACGAAGAGAGGACGGGGTTTTATTCAAAATATTTCCTCGTCCCCAAGAAGTCAGGAGGTTTGAGACCGATTTTAGATTTATCGATTCTCAACAGACACATCATGACTCGTTCCTTCCACATGTTGACAACAAAACGTGTCCTCGAATTCGTGTCGAGGGGGGACTGGTTAGTGAGCATCGACCTTCGCGACGCCTACTTCCACGTTCCCATAGTAACCAAACACCGGAAGTTCCTCAGATTTGCGTTCCAAGGGGTCAGTTACGAGTTCAACCGTCTCCCCTTCGGGTATGCGTTGGCCCCCCGCACTTTCACGAAAATTATCGAAGCGGCGTTACAGCCGCTTCGTTCGAGGGGCGTCAGAATTTTATTCTATCTCGACGATCTACTGCTTCTGTCTGGCTCGAGACAGGAAGCGGAAGCCCAGACAGTCGATCTGGTGAATCATCTATCCCGCCTGGGCTTCGCGGTGAACTGGGAGAAAAGTTCAGTGATTCCAGCTCAGAAAATAACCTTCTTGGGAGTTGTTTTCTGCTCAGAGACCATGACAGCAGTCTTATCGGACCAGAGGAAGGACTCGCTGACGTCACTCCTCCGGTATGTCCAGCGCCACAGATCTGTGCCAGCGTTGTCAATAATGCGTTTATTGGGAATGATGGCGTCTGCCCACGCGGTTGTAAAACAGGGTTTGTTAAACATGCGTCGGCTACAGATATGGTTTGCACGACAGAGGATCGACCCGGTACGTCACAAACATCGCCGAGTCACGGTTCCGCCATCAGTAGAAGCGGATCTAGTGTACTGGGGGAATCCCAGGATCTTAGCAGAAGGGGTTCCCCTAGGGAAAGTGACGTCTTTTCAAATGATATTTACGGATGCGTCTCTCTCCGGCTGGGGAGGGACTTACCTGTCACAGTCGGTGAAAGGGGCGTGGCCGCCAGGCACGTCCCTTCACATAAACGTCTTGGAGCTTTTAACGGTGCACAAGGTTCTCAAACACTTTGTCCACGAGGTCAAGGGTCAGGATGTGCTTGTTCACACAGACAACAGGGCGGCAGCTGCTTACATCAACCGACAGGGCGGAGTAAGGTCAGCTCAGCTCCTGAACACAGCCAGGGAGCTGCTCTGTTGGGCCCACACACACCTGAAATCACTGAGAGCAATTTACATTCCAGGTGTGCTGAACACAGGGGCAGACATTATGTCCCGCGGCGGGCCGTTGGACAGAGATTGGACTCTCCACCCGGACTTAGCCTCCCAAATCTGGAGCAGGTTCGGGAGAGCAGAGGTGGACTTAATGGCCACCAGGGAAAACGCTCAGTGTCCCCTGTTCTACTCGTTAAGTCCTCGGGACAATCCCCCGTTGGGGGTGAATGCGTTTGCCCACAAACCGTGGCCTCAAACACTAATTTATGCTTTTCCTCCAGTTCCTCTACTATCAGCGCTGCTGGAGAGAGTGAAGGAGGAGAAGTTATCAATGATCCTGATTGCACCGGAGCGCCTGAATGCACCATGGTTCCCGGCGCTTCAGCAGCTGGCAGTCAGGTCATGGAGACTCCCCTGGAGAGACGACGCTCTCCTACAGGCGGGGGGAGCAATAAAGAGTTTTCCAGTGATAGGTCAACATCTTCTGGTTTGGTCGCTGAACGTGAGCGTTTAGAAAACCTTGGGTTTTCTAAAGACGTTATATGCACCATTCAGGGAGCAAGAGCAGTGTCCACTACGACTGTTTACGCGTCCAAATGGGCTGCTTTTCAGCGGTGGTGCCTGGAGAATCAATTGGATCCATCCTCATGTCCTCTGGGCTCCATTCTGTCATACTTACAGCTACTGCTGGACAGGAATTTGGCCTTCAGCACAGTTAAGCTCTATGCTGCGGCAATATCTTCCTGCCACGAGGGGTTTAATGATAAAACTGTGTTTAGTCATCTCATAGTGAAGCGTTTCCTGAAAGGTGCCAGACGGTTAAGACCAGTCTCACGCACCTTGGCTCCACAATGGGATTTGGCTACTGTATTGAATTCATTAACTGAAAATCCATTTGAGCCATTGGATCAGATCCCGTTAAAGTATTTATCCTTTAAAACAGCTCTGTTGTTAGCCCTAACATCAGCTAAGAGGGTAAGTGACTTGACAGGCCTGTCTGTTTCTCCCTCCTTTTTCAAAATTCAAGGAGATGGGAGCTCAGCTGAGCTTAGGCCGAACCCTGCTTTTATCCCTAAAAGCATCACGAGTTCATTTAGGTCCAGAATCATTACTCTGGACAGCTTTTGTCTTCCCCCTCACACCCGTGCAGAGGATGAACGTCTTCATTTGCTTTGCCCGGTACGAGCACTAAGGTGTTATGTGGCTCGCACTGCCGCAATACGAAAGTCTGATAAACTTTTTGTTCATTTTAGAGGTCAGTCTCTAGGTCAACCTCTGACTTCTCAGCGGCTGTCACACTGGTTGTGTGAAGCTATTGCTCAGGCCTACAGCTCTGCGGGTCTCGAGCCTCCTGAGGGAATTAAAGCTCATTCTACTAGAGGAATCGCAGCTTCCACTGCCCTGTACAGAGGTGTTTCTGTGCAGGACATCTGCTTGGCGGCCTCCTGGTCGTCAGCCTCCCCTTTCATCCGTTTTTACTTACGAGATGTCTCCAGCTCTTCTCTGACTCATTCTGTTCTCAGGGTTGCTGCAGATTAAGTGTTTTCATCTTCAATAAAGTTTTATTAAGATGACACAGTGGTTTCTGTCTTTTATTGACTCAGACTATGAATATGCGGTTATTCATGGCCGTCAAATAAGAAGGTTGTCTCACCTGCTGCACCTGGTGTTCTCAACTGATGGTGCATTTTTCATATTATTGTGGTATTGGCGTCTCACAGAGTGTGTTATGGTTCCAATTAGACCCAGTGAGGCATGGACCATATCATGCTCCGCCTTTAACCCAATAGGCGTGGTTAAAGGGCGGAGCTACACGAAATAGAACGTTGGTTACGTATTGTAACCCCAGATTCTATGAGTGTAGCGTAGCCCTTTAACCCTGGGCCTCCCTGGCTCTTTTGGCAGAAGAAAAATATTGCCTTTTGGGAGCAGAACTATAGTCCACCTTGAATTTATAGTGGACATAGGTGGGGCCCACAGCAGGTGGGCGTGGACTAAAAGGTCTTCAATGTTGGCGCGAAGCGCAGGGACACACCCAATAGGCGTGGTTAAAGGGCTACGCTACACTCATAGAATCTGGGGTTACAATACGTAACCAACGTTTTCCTCTCTGGCTAAAAGTTCAGCTACTACAAGTTGTTGTCAACAAGTTAACAACAAGTTAAAGCTGGAATTTGGATAAGAGTCAACAGATTTGACACCAAGTGGGGCCGCTGCACACCAGCTGACTGGACGTCTGGACCGGAACCGAGTCAACATGTCTGACTTTAGTCCGTGAGAATCAGCTGATTTACAGCAGCGCTACAAGGTAAACGATGTTCTTAATAATGTTTCCTTGTGTTTAGTTCGATCACAGAACAACCAACTGAGGTTTTATTTTTATTTTTTTCCTGCGAGGTCGAAGCTGTCGTTCCACGAAGCGGACCGGCGGTTCGGATCTGGGTCCAGTGTCCACCAGGATGAAAACAACAGAGTCCAGTTCATTAAAGTTCGGTTAACGTGTTTTTAAAAGTGTTCAATTTAATTCTCAGTGTTTGTGACATGAGTTTGTGGTGTTGAATAAATAAATAAATTAAAAATCAACCTGGTGTCTTCATTTTCAACATGCAGCATGTTAGGCATGACGTAACGAGTCCAGATAGCTTCATTTAGCTCAGATAAATGTAAATATCTCCCACGCTAACATAAATACTGTTTATTATTGTTAAACTGTTAATATATAGCACATTTAGTATGTTATAGTGCAGCGTGACACGTGAAATGTCCGACTGCCTCGTTAACAGACAACTGGATCCAGGCAGCTGCTCTCTTCCAACACAGATGCAGGTAAGGTGTAGAATAATTAAATATGAGAATCAAAATATATTCCATCAGCTATAGTTCAGAAAGTGGTGCGTGTGTCCACTGTCCAGTCCACCGCCATTGTTAAAATGCCGGCTGTCTGCGCGTGCGTGCTGCGTGCATGTGTTCAAACAAAAGCTCCACGGGAGATGTTTACATTATCAACGGGGGGTCAGCGAAAAACTTCCACCTTGAGAGCAGGGTCAGAAAAGTATCGGTGTCATCGAGGGGGGCCAGCAGCGTCGTGTAGGCGATAAGCAAAGTCGCAAAGAGAAAGTAGCGGTTACACTCAAAATACGCGCCGTGTAAACTGGCCCTTGACCCAGACTAATAGACAGAGATGCCCATGTACAGCAAGGTCTCATCAAATAAAAAGGAGAAACAATCCTGTTGATGCAGCAGCTTTGAATGTAGGCAAACACACACACAGAGACACACACACACACAAACTCAATACAATATACCTTCACCGAGTCAAAGGACACCACACCTGGTGGATGGGGGAACCAGCTAAACATGTGGAGTGATGCTGGAGGCTTAACACGTGAAGAAGGCTCAACAAATCCAGACTATTTTAAGGTGGTCTGGCTTGAATTACCCGAACAGCAAGTTTCATGAATAAAGGGACAAAATGCCTTTCAACTTGTTTAGGAAACCCAGATTTTTTTTAACCAGTCAAAACCAGCAGAGTTATCAACAAATGACCAGTCGCAGTCAGGAGGCAAAACAAAGAAATCCACCGTTAAACGCAAACTATTTAAAGGCATAAATTAATAAAACATCCTCACTGCAACATCATTAAATCACAGATACTGCACTGCCTAATTTGTTTAATGTGCTCCGTGTGCCAAAGGTTACTGATGCCCTCCCTGACGCTAACTGGGCTCAAACCTGCAGCCTCAGGATTACAACGGAAACACTGACCACTGAGCTACCATAGCACCCATGATTTTCATCACAGTGAATAACACAAAAACTACCGTAATCACATTCCATGGAGAACTGTATGGACAAAACTGTTCATTCTAAGTCTCCAGATGGTTTGTCTGCGGTTCAGGTTTTAACAGCTTCTTCCAATGCATCAAAGGCAACATGTACAGATTAAAAAGTAGTGGACCCATTATTGACCCTTGAGGGACCCCACAAGTGAGAGGATCCTTTCACTTAATGGACATAAACCTGGTAGTTTTTAAACCAGGATGAAACTGAGCCTTTGATACTAACAACCTGTTTGAGTCTTGTCAGTAACATATTACCGATATATAACCCATAGTCCGAAAAATACTAAATGGTAAAAATTCAACAAAAAACTGAAAAAAGCTTGAGTTTGCTGATCAGTTCGTAACTTTACTGTGCAAACAAACATGTTGATGACTTGTTCAAGTGGACTCAGAACTGAGGCAGGTCATTAAAAATTTGTGATGGGTTTGTGTCAGGAGTGTATTTGATGAACACCGTCACGAGTCCCACCCTCATGCAGACTTATATTTGGTGTTACGAAGTAGGTATTTGTTAGCTTCATTGCTACAATCACCAAGTGAAACGGTGACGCTGGTTATTGACCTGCTCAGTCAAATCATGATGATGAATGTGCATGTTTATGTACATTTGAACACAGCATCAGATAAGATAAGACAATCATCCATTTGTAGCAACGTAATTCAAGCAACGCAAACTACTACGAAAAGTTAATACAGTATTTACTAAAGAACCAAAGCAATAAAGCCGCTGCAAGAAAAGAGAATGGGTGAGATGTTATTATAGTCAAACAAGAAGTCAATGGAGTGAAGATAAAGCCAAAAATACAAGCCTGTCCATCAGTCCGCATGAGGGTGGGACTCACGACGGTGTTCATCAACTACACTCCTGACACAAACCCATCACAAAGTTTTAATGACCTGCCTCAGTTCTGAGTCTACTTGAACAAGTCATCAACATGTTTGTTTGCACAGTAAAGTTATGAACTGACCAGCAAATGCAAGATTTTTTCAGTTTTTTGTTGAATTTTTACCATTTAGTATTTTTCGGCCTACCGTGGGTTATTACTGACAAGACTCAAACAGGTTGTTGGTATCAAAGGCTCAGTTTCATCCTGGTTTAAAAACTACCTGACTAACAGGAGTTTTATGTCCATTAAGGGAAAGGATCCTCTCACTTGTGGGGTCCCTCAAGGGTCAATAATGGGCCCACTACTTTTTAATCTGTACATGTTGCCTTTGAGGTCTGTTTTCATGACCCCCTCTCCACTGCTATGCTGATGATGTCCAGATATATCTGCACATTAATTTAGACATTATAAATCAACTATAGTCAAGTATTCAACTAAAGCACAGTAATGAGGGCTACTTGGGACAGATCTGATTGACATGCCACAGATTGATGAAGTCTTCCATATGGAAGATAAAATGTTTCTCCTTTAAAGAAACTGGTCCAGATGAAATGATTTAACCTTATTTTGTTAGATGATTGAGCCTACAAACCATTATTCAACCAAAAACGAGCTTTCTAAATCTCTAACAATAAAATAATAAATAAATGTGGTGATCAGGTTTGGACAGTATTGTCCTGTTAGGTACATGCAGTGACTCTGCTGTTAGGAATCTAACCGACAGTTTTATTTTTGATAGCTCTTTCAAACAAGGGTAAAAAGGTAGAGAGGTGAAATCAGGCTTTATCCATTTTAAACCAAGGTGAAGCCATATATCACCGCATCAAGGGCCTGGAACAAGTCATTCCTGGTTTTATTTCCACTCACGTGGACCATTGTTACGTTCTGTATGTTTGTTTTAGATAAATCATATCTGCATCAATTATTAATACAGCAGCTTGACTTTAAATGGTACTAGAAACATGAACATATAACTCCAGCTGTGGTATCTCTCCTCAGGCTTCCTGTTTGGTTCTGGATTGATTTTTGACTAAATCCATATATTGGGAACATATTTTCCAATGTAGTGTTGGTTTTCGTCAGGGGAAAAAAGCACTTCTATCGATTTATTTTTACATATAGTGACATTTTTCTCATATGGGTGATGAAAGTGTGTCAATACTCAGCCTGTAATGTTTTTTAAGGTCATTTGTGTGGCCTATTCTGTAAAATCACACTGTGACACAATATTTCTTGTTTTATAGCCACATTTGCTGCTCTTACTGGTCTAATTTGTCTTCTTATATTTCCCAGAAGTCCTATACACAAATCCCTGAAGGACATGGGTGATCTGGTTCCATAAATAAGCTGAACTGATGTATTTTTATGGAATGTAAAGCAAATAGATACAACAAGGAAAAAAATGCAACCCTCGTAGATTCAATATGATGTTAAGTCAAGTCAAATTCATTTATAAAGCACATTTAAAACAACAGCTGTTACCAAAGTGTTTAACAAGATCAATGGCTGTAAATAATAGTCCTGTCACGATAACAAATTTTACTGGGCGATTAATTGTCTCAGAAATTATTGCGATAAACAATTATATTGTTTGAAATTTGACAATAATTAGTAATTATTGTCAAATAATTAGTAATTATTGTTAAATTTAAGAAGAAATTTTGGTTAATTTGCTTTGTGTGTAGTACCTTTTTTCAACCACCGGATGGTAGTATAAGACTGTTTTAACCGAAGGATGGATAGTGAGGGCACGAGCAGTGTGTTTCTTTAAGAAAAATGAAAGGGAGGTCCCTTGACGTGATATGGGCTGTCTCTCTTCGTTTCTCAAAATGGCAGACGCTCGGTGTGGTTTGAGCTGTTTAGCATAGCATTTTTAAAGCTTTTAATAACAAATCAGTAAACAAGTTCTCAGCTTCTTTTTGCAGAGAAAAAAAAACCTTTTTACACAAAGGCACAGGTTCAATCGTGAATTTTGAAGTTTCGACAAGACAGAGGTTTTTTCCCCAAGGTCGGCCTGTTAGCTTAGCCCATAGTTTAGCTTCTCAGCTTAGCTGCTTTTAACGATCCAAAATTTCAATTTTGGACAATTAAAATGGATTTTAAAGAGAAAAGAGAAAGGGAGGGGTCAGTGAAGAGCACTGGAGTTGAGCTTTTTGTCATCTAATGTCTTCAGAAGAAAGTGAGAGACACGAAGAAACGATAAAGCCGACAAATTAAAATGAGGTTGATAATATTCATTTATCATGCGATCAATTGATTTATTGTTTATCGAGACAGGCCTAGTAATTAAAGAAAAAAAAAGATGTAATTAAAGGCATCAAAGGGAAAACAACAAACACAAAACAATGAAATACGAAATCAAATCACACTGTGTTAAAAGTCTGTGAAAATAATAGTTTTTTTTTAGATGGGGTTTAAAAACAGGAAGTGAAGTACAGTAGCTTGGCTAATGTTGGGGGCAGATTGTTCAAAAGTTTAGGGCCAATGACTGAAAAAGCCCCATCTCCTCTGAGCTTCAACCTGGTTTTTGGTACAACCAAAAGCAGCTGGTCAGATGATCTCAGCATCCAAGAAGGAACATATGGTTGAGGGTGCAAGGCTGTTTATGCACTTAAAGTACAACAGGAGAATTTTAAAATCAATTCTGACACGTATAGGGAGCCAGTGAAGGGAGGACAAAACTGGTGGAATGTGCTCAAACCTATGAGTTCCTGTTAAGAGCCGAGCTGCAGCATTTTAGATAAGCTGGAGATGCGAAAGGGAGACCTGACTGACCCCAACATAAAGCGAGTTGAAATAGTAGGCAGGTTGTAATGAAGGTATGGACCATTTTTTCAAGGTCAGATCTGGTCAACACTTAGCTATATATGCCTTAACTGGAAGAAGCTTTTTTGTAGAACAGTTCATCTGTTTGTTTAACTTTAAGTCAAAGTAACAGACTGATTAAGATATGGCTGAAGAGAGTCCAGATTAACAGGAACAGAGACCGCAGAAGGCTAAACACAATTACTCCAGTTTTCAGATCGTTGAAACAAACATTTGAAGCCATCCATGCCTTGATGTCATCAAGACATCTTAACAGAGGGTGAATTGTGCATGAACAATAGGATTTTAAGGGCAGATAAATCTGACAATCATTAGTGAAACGAAGGACCGTTTCCAGACCCCAAAGGGAACAGATACAGTGAAAACAGAAGGGGTCCAAGAATCCAGCCCTGTGGGACCCCGTAGGAAAGAGGCGCTGACGCAGATAAACTATTACCAACATTAACACAACAACTCCTGTTACTCATATAACTATAAGAACTGCACCATTCCAATGGTGCACCAGTAAACCCAGAGTTCTAACCACAAAATACAGACAGTGCTTAACAGTAGGGGTACACCGATTGCAGGTTTTTGGCTGATCACCGATTTTTACAAAGTCTGACTTGCCGATTCCAATTTTGGCCAATACCAATTTTGTTTTATATTAGTTTAAAGGGACGGTCTATTTCAATACAGGGAGTTGAATTGTGGAACGGTTTGGGAAATTATATTAAAAATGTAAAATATGTGCTCATGTTTAAAAAAAGATCAAAACTAAATTGTTAACAAAATACTAAAACTTTCAGTTAAGTGTTGAATGTTCTAGATATCTGTATATTGTGAAAAGTCACTCTTTTTACTCTGTTACTCACAGAAGATTATTGTTTGAATTGATTGTTTGAATTGTTTGTTTTTGAAAAAAGGGGCAGATAAGAATTATTCTTCTTTCTGCCACCTTTCATTTTATGTTTTCTTTTTAATAATACGCAAAATGGTTTCTTATTTTTCTTTTGTTTTTTTTGTTTTAATGTAAAATGGATTAAAAAAATACACTGTTAGATGTTGTAAGGTCACAATGCGCCTTCAACTTTCAATCTTATTTTGTTTAAAAACAGACCCTTGAACATTATTCTAGAATCAATACAAACTTGTTTAAAAAGGGCACAAGGTAGTGCTCTGAAATATAAATGAAGTTTAGACAAATGTTGTTAAAACTAAAAAAAAATCAGTAAAATCGGTTTCTCATGCAAGCATTGTCCGATTTCCCAAAATTAAGGAAATTGGGGCCCCTACTTAACAGTACGTATCCTTAAATGAGCTGAAATGAACAGTAACAGTTAAATGAGCTAAAGCAACGTTTCCAACGGGAGTTAGAAATGGATGTGGAGTACATGCACATCCTGATCAAATATTTCCATTATGTGACCCCAAACACTATAGTTAAATCAAAAAAGTCAAACAAAACCTTTTTTGAGTCGTCAGTCAGTCATGGGTGTTCAACTCAAGTTCGCTCCCTGTGTAAATAATCCTCATTTGCATCCAGGCATCAACAAACATACATGATTTATCTCTCCAACATGTGGACTAATGGTTGACTCACATGTTCACACCTCTCCCACACAGATCTGCTCAGAGACACAGTTTATTTCCAACACATCCACTGGATTCTTCAGTTTTTTAGCTTTTAGCATCAAATCTTTTCAGACTGACCTTTGACTGTGTGTCACACATACACAACATCACTTCCTTACCTGTCCCTCCATCTTCTAAAATGTGCTGTTTGTCTGATCCCAGGTGGTTTGTGAGGTTGCAGGTCTGCAGGATGCAGGGAGGAGGAGGAGGAGTTCAGGTGGGGTTTGAGACAGCTGCAGACAGAACCAGTGGTCCAGATGTGGTTCTGGTCCTGTACTTCCTTCATGAAACAACAGTCAGGGTGAATGTGGGCTCATGATGCAGCTGAGCTCCAGTTGAGTTCAAATCAAAACACATTCTGTTCCTACCTCGGGCTTGTTCAAAGTCCCAGCTCGGTTCGGGAGTGGTCGGTGCTGGACTGGACCTCCACCTGTCGTGACTGAGACAAACCTTGGATCCGTACCAACAACCCCTCGACGGCACTGCCTCAATGCTGCGGGGCTGCGAGGAAGACCGCACGTATCACGCAATGTTGTCAAGCCTGACCCCCCATCAGCCAATCAGGAGCTCGGCGCCGGGGTGTCGTGACGACGCCCCGCCCCCTGCGCTGTTGCGTGCAGAAACCCAGGTCTGCTGTGCGCGAGGCCTCCCATTTGTTCTCAGCCTTTTTTTTTTTCCGGTTAGTTGGTCATGAATGGGCGCATGCGCGCGCGTGTGAGTGTGTGTGTGGAGGGGGTCGCGAGGAGGCTTGTTCACCCCCCGCCCCCACCCTCTCTGACTTCCTCTCTCTCGTGTCCTTCACGATGCCTCCGCCTCTCGACCTTGGCTGCTGCTGATGCTGATGCAACGCAGGCCCGTTGCCGGGGCAACGGCTCACGTGACGCAGCTCAAAGGATGCTGCAGTTATAGAGCTTTAAAAACGTTGCTCTCCTTTAAGCCTAGGATATAGTTGACGCGTCGCATAGGGCGCGCGGCCAAAGTGACGCAATCGCGAAGTCCCCGCCCCCGCGCTTTGGCCAGCGCGTTGGTTTTGCGCGTGGTCGTGCACCTCCTAGATTTTGAAGCTCCGCAAGCCTAGCGCGCGCGCCGAATTGATTGACAGGTCGGGTGTGGACCTCACCGACAGTCTTCACGCCAGAATCTGCAGCTGTCTGCGCCGCTGTGGTCGTGGAAACGGCGTCGCGACGCATGGAGGAATGTTTTGTGACACAAAATGTTAAAATTCTCCTTCATTCCTGATCTGGAGTCGGACTTTTCTTTTGTTTTTTCGCCAAAAGTCACGTGATCGCTTTCTCCTCCGCTGACTCCATGCATTGAAAGCCGCAAATAAAGACAACAGTTCAGCACGCGAGCGGAAAGCTATTTGTTTTTGTTGTGTGATTTCAAACAGTTCTTCTTCTACGGTAG
>JBBPBX010097873.1:0-12781 GCA_038048925.1 Garcialebias charrua
CACAAAAACTGAATCCATTCAAGGTCATAAACTTTTCATTTTAAACATTTCTCTAACTTTTGCTACTTGCTAGAGTCAGACTGAGGTTATTAAAAAGCTTGTTAAACATGTGAGTGGGTCGTTAGCGCCACCAAGGGGTGCGAACATGTACTGTAATCAGCCTCTCATGTTAACAGTAACAGTTCTGGTGTTTTCAAGTGAACATCGATGTGATCTCAGTCCCACATTTGAAAAACTGATTTGTTTAGAGCCATAGAGGTGGAGATCCTGGACAACTTGTGGGTCACGACCCAACAGTTAAGAATCTGTGCTTTAGTTCATCATTAAAGTTCCTCATTTCTTTCTGCACCCTGGGGTCAACTCTCCAACCAGCTGTGACTCTCAGCTACTACCACAACACATTTTAGCTCACTATCTGAAAAACTCCCTGTTACAGATGCTTTGGTACAGGCTAAGGTGGATTATCAGAAACTTGTTTCCAAACGGTTAGCTAACACACTTTCACCTAAAAACACATAAAAGTGCTGTATTTTTTTTAATGTTTGTTGCAAATTTACTGCTCGTTCGCCAGCTCGTAAGTCCGGAACCTCATCTGTAAGAGCGCTCGTAAGACGGGGAATACCTGTAAAAGTGCTAGAGCTGTGTGTAGTGCATTTGGCACTCAAAAATTTCCTGCCCCAAATGTGAAATCAGCTGGATTTAAAAATCTGCGGTGTGCTTTATAAGTTACGGTATCTTGCTAACAAAAACAGCTACAGCCACAGCCAGGGCGAGCAGCAACAGAGTCAGTCCGAGCAGAGGAGGCTTTTTTTCAGACACATGAGCTAGAAACGTCTGGAAGTGGCCCTCTTCTTCTTCGCTCTCGGAGTCCTCTGCTGCTGCCCTTAGCGCCCATAGCGGCCGAAACTGGTACTGCACCATTTTTGCCAAAATGAAAAACCGTAACCGTAACAGCAACCTGTTGTACTTCAGTTCTAAGCAACTAATTGTAAAGTGATAAGATTACTGTCATTTATTCCTAAACTTTGGTAGTACATGTAGTTTTATAACAATTACTGGATACTGTACAGTACATCAATAAAAGCACTGACCTATTTGTTATTTAAATCTAACCCAAGAGAAAAAGTTTAATTGTTCCCACACATAACATATCTCTAATGGCAAACAAAAAACTGAAAACTTGAAAACAGAACAGTTTAGTTAAAATAATTCAACACTGAACACATGCATAATTCAAAAAGACAGGGAGAAAAATAATAAATACTGTATTTTTCATCCTGTAAGTTGCAGTTTTTTGCATAATTTACATGCCTTGCAACTTATAGGACGAAGTGACTTATTTATAGATTTTTTCCCATATTTATAAACCATTTGACTGAAATATGACTGTTTCCATTCATTCTGACTGAAAAAAAAAAGCAGTTCCTGATGGCCCCAGTAGTAATAGTATGGCATGCTGTTGGCTGTTGTATCATGTAATAGGAAAACGTGCCTATAATGACAAATTTAAAAAAGTTCAAGACAAAAACAACTGGACTTTATTTATTATACTATTTATTATACTATTATACTATACTTTGTTTTTTTATTGCACTTTTTAGAATTCACCATGTCCTGGATGACTGAGAATCTTCACTAGCTATTAATGACTCAATCGGCCTGCCATACTCTCCCCACCTCTCTGCTTGGAATCTTCAATCCAGCAGCCAGATGCACCGCCCCGGCGAAATGCAGCTAATTTGACCATTAAAGTGCATTTATTAAGAAAATGATAGACAGAAACACACCTCTGCTATAATTTCGAGCTAACAAAGAATTGTTTAGGTAATTTTCTTGTTAAATGACGGCGAAACGAGCCGCGCTCCTTTTTCCTTTCACCGCTGAGCGATCACGGTGCACACAGGCAGCGACACTTTTTTTTAAAAATAAAGCCGATTTAACCATTAAAGTACATTTATTAAGAAAACGTTAGACTGAGACACACCTTTTGCTATAATTTCGAGCTAACAAACAATTGTTTAGGTAAATTTCTTGTTAAATGTCGGAGGATAAAGCCGCGCTCCTCTTTCCTGTTTCTTTTTACAGACATGAACAGCCTCGGCCAGCTGTAGGTGCGCGCGCACACTGACTGACGATATGACGTCTGTTTTAGCTAAGGTCCTACTTGGAACATAAAATTAGAAAAGATAAATAAATTCACAGACCTTTTATTAGACGACAGAACAAGAAAAATATAGTTGGGTAGGTTTAAAAAAAATTAATACCTCGTCAGATGACATTTATTACTTTTTAATACTTTTTAATGGCCTTAATTTGTGTTAATTTCATTTACTACCTTTTAATACCTTTTACAACCCCGCGGATACCCTGTTATCTCATAATGGTGCAGCGTTCCTCTTATCTCATAATGGTGCAGCTTACACAATAATATAACAAAATCAACTGTATCAAAAGCCTTAGAGAGGTCAAGAAAGATGCCAACACCGTAATCACCTTGTTCAACTGAATCAATAATTTTTTCAACAAGGTCCAAAATAGCCAAACTGGTAGTACTCTTTTTCCTGAAACCACACTGTGAATTTAAGAGAATCAAGTGTTTATCAAGGTATTCAGCTAATCTACTATGTACAACTCTTTCGAGTATCTTAGATAAAGTTGGAAGAACAGAAATGGGGCGATAATTACCAATATCATTTTTATTTCCAGATTGTAAATTGGAATAATTTTTTGCAATTTTAGCCATTTTAGGCACCATGCCATGGAGTAAAGATAGGTTGATGCAATATGCAAGAGGTTTAACAATTGAGTTTGAAATTGCATGCAGGATTTTACTGCAAATCCCATCAGCACCAGTTGTATAAGAACTCTTTAGTTTTTTTTATTGTTTTTAGTTCACTTTCATCAGTAGGTTTTATTTTTTTTAAAGAGTCTAGGTAACTGCCTGAAAAATAATTCTTGTAAGAGTCTCCCTGGCAATGCTTGATTTTGTTAGCAAGGTTATGACCAATAGATAAAGTAATTATTAAAACGATCAGCAAGTTCATGAAATCTCTATTTGGAAATTGTGGGAGCACAAGTTTCTGACCCCTATTAAGTACTTTATTTATAACTGACCAGATCTTTTAAGTCACCCTGAGCTGAATTTATATAGTTAGCATAATAATTACATTTGCTTTCTTATTATGTATGTCAGTCTATTTCTCTACAAGTGATACTTGAATTAGTTATGAAGGTTAGGGTTTTTTAAGTACCTGTTGTACAGTTTATTTTTATGTTTTATAGAGTTCAGCATCCCTTTGGTAAGCCAAGGGTTTTGCTCATTTCTCCTACTGTTAACAGTCCTGTCTGGAATAGTTATGTTAATAACTTCTGATAATGAATAAATCAGATTATTGTAAGCAGCATCAGGATCACTCGCATTAAAAACTCTGGTCCAGTTCTAACATCTCTGGCTCCAGGATGAGAAGAAAACTGTTTTTCAGATCCATCCACTAGAACCTCCTGAACCATCAGAGACAGGAACCAGAACCTCACTGACTTTCAGGCTGTGCTCTGAATTATTGCTGCAGGTTCTTGAACTAAACTATTGAAGACAAGAAGATTCAGTCTAAATCAGCAACAGCTGTCTTACTTTGTGCCTGACGGTCCAGCTTCTTCACTGAGGTCTGGAGGAAGATGTCTTTTGGACCGGTCACTCTTCGTGGGGAGACAGCTGGGTCCTGGAGGTTCTGCTCTCTGTCTGAGGTTCTGACCTCTGAAACACAAACATGTTGTTCTTCACATCACATGAATCCCTGAAGAAAACCACTGAAGAAGCTCTGAACACACAAACTGCTGCAGAGACTCTGAAGGTTTAAAGATCCAGAGTGAAACCTTCAGGGTGGACTCACCAGTCTGTAAGTAGATAGTGGCAGAGTGAAGAAATATGTTAAAAATATATTGTAAGAAAATTTACAGACTGCACTACAAAGTTACATAGTGCAGCTTTAAAATAATTCAACACTGAATACATGCACAATTCAAAAAGAGAGGGAGAAAAATAATAACTACCATATTTTTCATCCTGTAAGTTTTTTGCATAATTTACATGCCTTGCAACTTATAGGCCGAAGTGACATATTTATAGATTTTTTTCCCATATTTATAAACCACTTTTTGACTGAAATATGACCGTTTCCATTCATTCTGACTGAAAAAAAAAAAAAAACTGCAGTTCCTGATGGCCCCATAGTAGTAATAGTATGGCATGCTGTTGGCTGTTGTATCATGTAATAGGAAAATGTGTCTATAATGACACATTTAAAAAAGTTCAAGACAAAAACAACTGGACTTTATTTATTATACTATTTTTATACTATACTTTATTGTTTTTTTCTTGCACTTTTTAGAATTCACCATGTCCTGGATGAGTCAGAGTCAGAGTCAGAGAGTCTTTATTGTCATTTGCACCGCATGTGGTACATGTGATGAAAACGAGATTATGTACACAGGGTCCCAGTTACATCCAACAACAAATGCAAGAGAAAAACAGTAATAACATCTAGGATTAACTAAGAAAAACATCAACTAGTAATACACTAAGCCCTAATGTAGTAGAAAAACATCATTATAAACAGCAGCACGAACATGAGTCTGTATGAGCAGATGGTCACAGATGAACACAGCAACAAGAAAACAGATCAGCATCAGCATGATGTGATATTTTGCAGTGATTATTCTTATTATTTATTTATTCATGAGTCTAACAGCCTCAGGGTAGAAGCTGTTCCTCAGTCTAGTGGTTCTACATTTGATGCTCCTCAACCTCCGTCCTGAGGGGAGTGGGGCAAAGAGTGAGTGTGCTGGGTGAGTGAGGTCTTTCATGATGCAGGTGGCTCTTTTCCTGCATCTGGAGGTGTAAATGTCTGTGATGGTGGGGAGACTGACTCCAACAGACTTCTGTGCAGCCTTCACCACTCTCTGTAGAGCTTTCCTCTCTGCAACTGTGCAGCCTCCATGCCACACATTGATGCTGGAGCACAGGACGCTCTCCACTGCACACCTGTAGAACGAGGTGAGAACTGGGCTGCTCAGACCAGCACGTCTCAGCCGTCTGAGGAAGTAGAGTCTCTGATGACCTTTCTTGATCAGGCTGGTGGTGTTGTTGCTCCAGCTGAGGTTATCATCAAAGTCAAAGTCAAAGTCAACTTTATTGTCAGATCTGCAATATGTACTGTACAGGACATACACAGGACCGAAATTGCGTTTCTCTCAGTCCCTCGGTGCAACAGTAAACATCTAAACATTGAAACACTGAAACATATAATAATTGACATAAGCATAAAATAGTAAAACTAACACTGTCCTGAGTTTTTTGCATAGTGGAATAAGAGTATGAAAATTTACACCAACTCTAAAACTAAAACATTAAACATTTAATGAACATAATACTGTCCTGAGTTTTTGCATACTAGTATAAAAAAAGAGTATAAAAAGTATAACTAAAATAAACTAAAGGTTTCTAGCATTGACATTTGCAAAGTGGCAAAGCAGCGTATGAGTTAATGTACACAGTATATGTATGAGGTAGTAGTTGATGTTGTTATAGAGGCAAAAAGTGGCATATGCAGTAAGGCACATTGGGCATCCCTAAATAAGACCGTTCAGAGCACACTGTATATGTATCAGCAGTGGTGTAGATATTAGAGTAGTGTAAATGTAAACAGTAGTAGTTACATGTAAGCAGTAGTAATAAAAGTAAACAGTATTAATAAATGTAAACAGAGAATGTAAACAGTATTATGATTATAGGCAGTGATGTAATACAAACATTAGTGCAAGTATGAGAAGTAGTGCAAACTGTATGAGCACATGACCGAGAGCTTAGTGAATACAATAATAAGTGTACACCTAAGTATTTGTAGCTGGAGACCACTTCCACTGCAGATCCACTTATGTTCAGTGGGGTGTGGGTTTGTTTGTTCCTTCTGAAGTCCACAATCATCTCCTTTGTCTTCTTCACATTCATGTGAAGGTTATTCTCTTTGCACCAGTTCTCCAGGTGTTCCACCTCCTGTCTGTAGCTGGACTCATCATTGTTTGTGATGCATCCCACCACCGCTGTATCATCTGCAAACTTAACAATGTGACAGCCTGGATGTGTGGCTGTACAATCATATGTGAGCAGAGTGAACAGAATGACTGAGAATCTTCACCAGCTATTAATGACTCAATGAGCCTGCCATACCATCCCCACCTCTCTGCTCTCTGCTTGGACCCGTCAGCTGCACTGCTCCGGCGGCGGCGAAATGCAGCTAATTTGACCATTAAAGTGCATTTATTAAGAAAATGATAGACATAAACACACCTCTGCTATAATTTCGAGCAACAAATAACTGTTTAGGTATTTTCCTTGTTAAATGTCGGCGAAACGAGCCGCGCTCCTCTTTCCTGTGTCTCACCGCTGAACGATCACGGAGGACACAGACAGCAAAACTTTTTTTTTTAATAAAGCCGATTTAACCATTAAGGTGCATTTATTAAGAAAACGTTAGACTGAGACACACATTTGCTATAATTTCAAGCTAACAATTGTTTAGGTACATTTCTTGTTAAATGTCAGAGGATAAAACCGCGCTCCTCTTTCCTGTTTCTTTTTACAGACATGATAATCTCGCCCAGCTGTAGGTGCGAACGCACACTGACTGACGATATGACGTCATTGTTTTAGCTAAGGTCCTACTCGGAACATAAAATTAGAAAAGGTAAATAAATTCAGACCTTTTTTTAGACAACAGAACGAGAAAAATATAGTTGTGTATGTTTTTAAAAAATTAATACCTCATCAGATGACGTTTATTACTTTTTAATACTTTTTAATGGCCTTAATTTATGTTAATTTCATTTACTACTTTTTAATACCGTTTACCACCCCGCGGATACCCTGTTATATGTTAATAAAACGTTCTAAAAAAATAAAATAAAACCATGGAGCGCTGGTCCAGCACACCAGAAATTCTGCAGGGACAAGCGCAGGCACGTTGAACCCTAGTTTAATTCGCTCGTGACAAATTCATTTCCTAATTCATTGCAGTCAGCGGAGGGAGCAGTGCAGAGCAGAGGAGGAAGCGATTATTTGACTTTTGAAAAAAAAAAAAAAGTCCAGATCATGGATGAAGAAGGGGAATTTAATACATTTGTGACAAATACAAAACAGTCCTGCATCGCTTTCCAATCCTTTGAACGAGAACGTGCGCGGCGCTGGGGCTGGGACAGGTGGGGGCGTGGGTTGGGGCGTGAGAAGCTCTGTTGAGGACAACTGGAACGCAGCTTTATTGGCTGATTAAAAACTCTGTTTTTATTGACTGGTTAATGGCGGGTCACTTTTGCTTTTTAGAAATGCTTACCGGTATTTACCACCTGGAGAAGCAAGGGGACTATATATATATATATATATATATTTTTTTTTTTTCAGAGATTACCTGTCTAACATCAGTCTGTCCGGAGATAGTGACAGAGTGAAGAAATATGTTAAAAATATATTTTTAGAAAAGTTACATATAGCACCTTTAAGGTCTACGTAGCAGTGATATCATCTAATCACGCCGGCATCAATGACGGTACGGTAGGAAGTCATAATCTAGTTTCTCTCTTTATGCGTGTTGCCCGTAGGTTGCACTTGCACCGCCAAAAGCTACTCGAGCACCAAGTTGGGACCTGCCCTTGGTTCTCGAAGCTCTGTGCCGCCCTCCCTTCGGGCCTTTGACGCAAGCAGACCTCAAGTGGCTTTCATGTTAAGACTGCTTTTCTGTTGGCTATTGCCTCAGCAAAGAGGGTCGGTGAGTTGCCCGCTTTTTCAGTCAGCCCCTCATGTCTCAGGTGGTCTTTGGCCAAACATTGTGGCCAAACATTGTTTTTGTACCAAAGGTCTTATCCCACTCTCACCGTAACCAACCGTTAAGGCTGGCACATTTTCAGCCTAGGCCTGGCGAGGGGTCTGGATTATTTTGCCCAGTGAGAGCACTGGAGAGATATGTTGCAGCTACTGCTGCTATACGATACTCAGACCAGCTGTTTGTGTGTTACGGGGGCCCTAGACTGGGCTATCCTCGTTCCAAGCAGCGCCTTTCCCACTGGATTGTGGATGTCATTTGCCACGCCTATGCAGCAGGACACCATCCCCTGCCAGTCGGCGTGAAGGCACACTCTACCAGGAGCGTTTCCGCTTCCTGGGCTACCCTGAGAGGGGTCTCACTGGAAGGAATATGTGCTGCTGCATCATGGACTTCCCCGAGCACGTTCACCAGATTCTACAGAGTTAATGTGGCCACCCCTCATCCTGATCCAGGTTCTTCTGCAAGGGTCCTCTGGGCTTATCCGGTCACACCTGTGTGACGTCGTTGATATAATTACTCGAACAGCGCATGCGCAAAGGGAACATTCAGTTCTTTCAGCACCACCCTCTGGTGGTCATCCGGGATTCATAGAATCGTAGTTACATTTGTAACTTTCGATCCAGGTCCTACAAGTGATCTCAAGTATATAAACAGAGCAGTTTGGTTTTTAACTGTTTTTTGAAGGTGGAGATGAATTTCAACTCTTAAACTTTCGTCAAGCTCATTTCAAATCTGTGGGCCCCTCCCAGAAAAGGTCTGACTAGTTATTTTAAGTGTTCAAAATTTAGTGTTTCATAAGTATGTTGTGGACCACTGATTGGAACGAGCTCTGTTAATCTATTATTAGTTTTATTTACAATTTGATACACCATAAAGGTGTTCTGAAACACATTTAATTCTGTTAGCCGAAGAAGATCAAAACAAAGAAATAGATGGGATGTGGGGGTGTTACACTTGGACCATGATACAGCTCTTAGAGAGTTTTATAGATTATTAAGAGTGTGGATAGAGGCAAATATTATCGTAATTTAAAAAAACAAGCCAACATATTTGGACAATTTTGTTAGGAGACACTCGATTTGCAATTTAAAATTTAAGGATTAGTTTATGTGGACCCCCAAGAATTTTGTGGAACTTACTCTCATTAATTTCTCATTTTAAATTTTGAGAATTACATGATCAATTAACAGTTTGTATTTATTGGGTTTAAAGAGAATAAAATTTATTTTGCTGATATTAAGAGATAACTTGTTACTCTTGAACCAGGTACCGGTATTTATTAATTTTTTTCAATTCTGCATTTACTATTTCCTCCAGTTCTGAAGGATTGTTATGGGGAGAAAAAAAAAGTATCATCAGCAAAAAAAAATGTTTTGGAAGAATTTACAAAGTCATTAATATAAATAATGAAAAGTAATGTCCCAAGATTGAACCCTGGGCGATCCCATGTTTGATATCTCAAATTTGGGATTTTTGACGGTTTAGAATTACATACTGTTGTCTAACAAAATGATCACTTTTAAACCAATTGTATAATAATAATAATAATAATGTCTTTTCCTGTCATCTGCGTATGTTTCCCATACACAGACGAAATTCGTCTCTGCATTTAACCCAACCACCTACCAGGTGGTGCAGTGAGCAGCCCGAAAGCGCCCGGGGAGCTGGAGAAATAGGTGTGCACTCATAGACACCCCAAGGTGGGTAGTGGCCGGGGCGCGAACCCGCGTCCTTCGGGTCCCAAGTCAAAAGCCCTGCCACTAGACCATCTTGGCTCCTCACCGTTCCTCTTATCTCATGATGGTGCAGCGTTCCTCTTATCTCATAATGGTGCAGCTTACCAGTGTAGGAGGCGGTGAAGAGACGACACAGGAGACGGGACGTAAGTCTTCACTTTTAATCAACTCCTACTAAACTGGCGGGAAAACCACCCAACACCGCCTTATATACCCACACAACATCCGGTCCTCTGGACCTTTCACAATAAAAGCATCCTGTAACACATTCGGTCCACTGGGTGTGAGTAGAGCCCCCTAGTGGTCCACCACACACGCCCCCCCAGAACACCCAGTAAGGTCCATCACTAGTCCCGCATTTTAGGTTTGATTAAACGACCAGAACGGCTGAACCTGGGCCCTGCAGAACCAGTCTGATGAAGCGGAGGGCTCCGAGGAGGGCCTGCAGAAGATTCGGGCTCCAATGGATGTTGAGAGTCTCTGGCAGGGGGACAGCAGTCCGTTAACAATGTGGATGGAGGTCTGCCCCTGCGAGGAGCCTGGGCCGTAACAACCTGATCATCTGACACAACATGAGCTGGTTTAAGCCTATCGATACAGACAGTCTCAGTACGACCCCCTAAATCTAAAAGGAAATGTTTTGGACCTGGTTGAAGAACCCGAAACGGTCCATCATACAAAGGCTGTAGTGGTGTCCTGTGTGCATTGTGTTTGACAAAAACAAATTTAGAGGACTCCAGACTCTTAGGGACAAAGGAGATGATTGTGGACTTCAGAAGGAACAAACACACCCATGCCCCACTGAAAATAGGTGGGTCTGCAGTGGAAGTGGTCTCCAGCTACAAATACTTGGGTGTACACATGAATGATAACCTCAGCTGGAGCAACAACACCACCAGCCTGATCAAGAAAGGTCATCAGAGACTCTACTTCCTCAGACGGCTGAGACGTGCTGGTCTGAGCAGCCCAGTTCTCACCTCGTTCTACAGGTGTGCAGTGGAGAGCGTCCTGTGCTCCAGCATCAACGTGTGGCATGGAGGCTGCACAGTTGAAGAGAGGAAAGCTCTACAGAGAGTGGTGAAGGCTGCACAGAAGTCTGTTGGAGTCAGTCTCCCCACCATCACAGACATTTACACCTCCAGATGCAGGAAAAGAGCCACCTGCATCATGAAAGACCTCACTCATCCAGCACACTCACTCTTTGCCCCACTCCCCTGTAGTGATACACCTAGCCTCTGATATTTCTGTCTTGACCTTCAAGTACACCTCTCTACACCTCTCTGAATCACTCAGTGTTACACTTCTTGAAGCCCTCAAGGAGACAGATGGACACTTATATATTTTTACAATTATTATGAATTAATGGACACTAATTAATCAGATTGAACTTTCTCTTTAATGTGTGTTAATTCAGAATTGATCAAACAGTATTTTTGTCATTTCAATGATGATTTTACTAAGCTGGTATATTTTAAATATGACAAAGTTAAGAGAACATCTCAGAATGATCGTGCTTTAAACTGTCTGCTCTATGCAGAATGTGTCTAAAGTTGAATGAACAATTCTTCGTATTTGTTTGAACTGTTTTTGTTTCGAAGGAGAAGTTCTAGACATAACTTAATCTTCGGTCTCCCGTCCGTTCTAAAAACAATTCATCTGTGCTTAAACAGAGAGTGCTCTGTTTTCACACCTGCAGGTTTTTGTTTTGTCTCCGTGCTGGGACTCAGTTCTCAGCACTCACTGGGTTTTGAGAGTTCTCGGGGAGAAGGGAAGACGCACGGACGTTTTTCTCCAAGCTGATGTACGTTCCGGCCAGGCACCAAAGGCCCACGTCTTCAGCAAAGGTTCAAACAGCACGTCAGCTGTGAACCACTTCGAGTGTCACAGCTCCAAGCGGTGACACTCTTTCTGAAGTTATCTTGAACAAAACCAGAACCAGGCATCACTCTGGGAGGCCGACGCAGACTTCACGAGACCGTGGCAAGATGAAAGTGGTCGCCTGTAAAACGCAGCAGCCTGCGCGTCTGGCTTGACTAATTTACCGGAGTTGAGACAGGATCATCTTCACGAAGGTAAAAGTGTTTCATCACGGGACGGACGTCCAGCCGAAACCGAGCAGAGGGTGCTATCTCTGGTTAACATCTCAAGATAAGATTCAACCATTTCATTTCAATCTTTTATCTTTCCTCCTTAAACTCCTCCTTATGTTTATTTTCATCATGGTAAACTTTAAGTAATGTGCCAACAGAAAGGTCCAACTGTCTGTTTGTTTTAATTTGAATTCTTGTCAACGTAGTTATTAAATCAGAGCTAATATCGATACAAATGTTTTAATGTAATTCTTGTGATAGTTTCAATAAAAGGTCTATATTTTTGGTAGACCAATATAAATTGAAGTCTAAGCGTGAAATTACATTTCTTGTCTAATCACAGTAAAAACAACTTAGTATCGGAAAAAGGAAGAACTCGCTCTTTGGTGGCAGTTTGTGCAAGATTAAAGTCTGCTAAACTGCGCATCTACAATAATAGTAAATCAGTAAGTGTTTAAATACCTTATTCTACATTTATTACTATTATTAATCTATTACACCCCTCAGGACGGAGGTTGAGGAGCATCAAGTGTAGAACCACTAGACTGAGGAACAGCTTCTACCCTGAGGCTGTTAGACTCATGAATAAAAAAAAATAATAATAAACACTGCAAAATATCACATTGTGCTGATGCTGATCTGTTTTCTTGTTGCTGTGTTCATCTGTGTTCATCTGTGACCATCTGCTCATACAAACTCATGTTCGTGCTGCTGTTTATTCCCACTATATTAGGCTTAGTGTATTACAGGTAGTCCCCGATTTACGAGCGAGATCCGTTACAACGAGGCGCTCGTAAACCGGAAATCTCGTAATTTGGAACGGCCGCCATTTCTCTCGTAAATCCGGAATTTCGCTCGTAAATTGGAACGGTTTTCGCTAGCGCGCCTAAAAACACTCTATTTTCATCCAAAAACTGCTTATGAGTGCATAAAAATGATCGGAAACGTGTGTCCATATGCTTAACTAACTAACTGTGGTGAAAAAACACATGAAAACTCAGTATTTTTTTCGTTTTTTCCAAAAATTCGCAGCTCGTAAGTCTGGAACCTCGCAGATCAGAGCGCTCGTAAATCGGGGACT
>JBBPBX010097874.1:0-12781 GCA_038048925.1 Garcialebias charrua
TTTACAATCAATCACCTTTATTTTACCAGGTAGAGCCCATTGAGATCGAGATCTCTTTTACAAGGTGACCTGGTCAAGTGGTCAGTAGCACACGTCACATGGTAATTGACAAAAAAATTTGCATTTATCAAAAAAGAAAATAAAGAAAACTACAATCACAGTAAATAGATGTTGACAGTTCAAAACCAACAGGATATGACAGATTTCTATATACATTATATACAAAACAAGCAGACAGACATCAGTTGGGTAGATAACGTTAAAAAATCAACAATGCCATGTAAATTGCACAAGTAATGTTTAGAAACAGTCAGCCTCAAGGACAAAGATTATAAGTTGGTTTCACAAGAGAGGAACCTGATAACTGAAAGATCTTCTGAGAGTGAAGTTCTCTGTTGGGAAAATATGGAACAATAAGATCTGTAATATCAAATGGAGCTAAATGGTTTAGAGCTTTGCATGTTAGATGTAATATTTTGTTGTTGGTTTTTTCCCCCCTTTAAAAAAAAGAAGTAATATTTTGAATTATATTCTGAATTTTACAGGAAGCCAATGAGAGAAGCTAAAACTGGAGAAATATGTTCTGTCCTATCAACTCTCATTAAAACTCTAATAGCAGTATTTTGGATCAGCTGAAGGCTTTTTAAAGAAGTTTGTGGAAACCCAGATAGTAAACAATTGCAACAGTCCAGTCTAGACGTGATAAATGCATGAAGCCGTTTTCTGCATCGTTTTTGGGCAAGATGTTACTAATCTTAGTGATATTTTTTAACTTTAGAACTTGACTTGATGATGATAAACACGGTGAACATTATGTTATCAAAAAAGCCCATCTGGAAGGATTTTGTTTTTTGTTTTTTCTTTGAGTGAAGTGGTTTTCTGGACCAATGACAGCCTCACTGTTGGCACAGACATTTCAGAGAGATTTAACAAACATGAACTTGATAAATAAACTTGATATGTCTGACTGCAGATCTCATTGAGAAACAAGTCGCCACATGTGTGTCCCTGTTAAACAAGTGAAAAAGACTGGCTGGCTTCACAGCCTGTCAGTGGCGGACTTAGACATTTTGGGGCCCCAGGCAAACCTTTGTAAAGGGGCCCTGTACTGGTCTGTCGTGGTGAAGAGGGAGCTGAGTCAAAAGGCAAAGCTCTCAATTTACCGATCGATCTACGTTCCCACCCTCATCTATGGTCATGAGCTTTGGGTTGTGACCGAAAGAACGAGATCTCGGATACAAGCGGCTGAAATGAGTTTTTTCCGCAGGGTGGCTGGACTCTCCCTTAGAGATAGGGTGAGAAGCTCAGTCATCCGGGAGGGACTCGGAGTAGAGCCGCTGCTTCTCCACATCGAGAGGAGCCAGTTGAGGTGGCTCGGGCATCTGGTTAGGATGCCTCCTGGACGCCTCCCTGGTGAGGTGTTCCGGGCATGTCCCACCGGGAGGAGACCCAGAGGAAGACCCAGGACACGCTGGAGGGACTATGTTTCTCGGCTGGCCTGGGAACGCCTTGGGATTCCCCCAGAGGAGCTGCTCCAAGTGGCTGGGGAGAGGGAAGTCTGGGCCTCCCTACTTAGGCTGCTACCCCCGCGACCCGACCCCGGATAAGAGGAAGAAGATGGATGGATGTTTTATTATTGCAATAAAAGGCTCTAAATCAAGTCTTACACCAAAATTCAACAACACTAAATAAACACAAACAAATAGAGAGGGTAGATGTGAGCAATACAGTAGAAATATATTTTCCTAAATTATAAGATTTTCACAACTTTAATTCTTTTAACGTTATATTACATATTCTGTAACAGGGAACAGTTGTTAGATCAATGTGAAAAAGTGAGTGTGTGTAGTTGAGATGTGGTACTTTGAGATGAATTCACACACTGGCTCGATATGAACAGCAAGATGTCCAGGCATGAGACACTTTTTACAGCATTAAGTGATCATGAATTACCTTGATTATTCAGCTGGACTTCTATGAAAGTTGTCTTCTGTCTTGTTTCTGGTCTTTAATGATGCATGTTTAAAGACTGCATCTGAAAAAAACAACAAATGTTAGTGTTGGAGGAAATAAAAGAAAAAATAAGACATTATTACATTTAACACATGTGAAGGCTCTCATTTATCCAAGTTTCCATAATTAAGACTGAAAGTTTTGACTTCTTTTTAAACCTTAAAACTTACACAGACTGTAAGACGTACTGTAAACTAAATGACTCAAATAATGTCACAGATTTTTCCACCTGGATTATTGAGCATGCATCAGGGAATGTCACTTTTCATTTATATCAATTTTTACATTTTAGATAACATTTTAATTTAGCAATCCTAGCCTTTTGATTCTGTTGTTTTAAACTAACAGTGGCATTTCTGTCCAAAGCAAACCTGTCATTATTAAAAAACACATTTTTGCATTACTCTGAAAGCTATAAGTTGTGCTTTATAATGTATTTAATGGAGGGACTATGGACCAAATAACAAAACAATGATAGTCTGATGAAGTTTTAACAGTCAAATATTTTGTAAAATGGTTGAGAATTTTTTTTTATAGATAACTGTGGAATATTTTAGATCTATTCTATTCAATGTAAAGTCCGAATAATTTAATAATACTGTATACTAAGCAAGCAGGGCAGAGAGCTAAAGTAGGTAAAATATATAATCCCCTCTCTCCTACTTAAGTCAGAAGATTTAGGTCGAATATCTTTTAATATTTTGATACAGAAAGAAAACGTGAAAATAGTGGTTGTCTCAGCTGATTACTGTTAGGATTTCTTTTACCCAACCTACAAAATAATTTCTAAAACTCGTACCTCATCATCTTGCTGTGAATCCTCGTCTTTTTATCTTCATCTTGAGTCACTGCCTCGGCGCCATTGACTTCCTGGATCCTGATGTCCGGCGGCGGTTCCGCCACACTTTTAAATGGGCCGCTGCCGCTCGTGACCGTCATTAGCAGTTGATGAAGTTTTAGAATTCGACCCATTAAAAAGGTTGTCACTTTCAGTAGTGAAGAAACATACGTTATTGTTTTTTGACGCTTTTTACGTTTTTCAGCTCCGCTTTTCTGTCTCCTGTCTCCCGCTTCCTTCTCACACAAAACAGCAGCGACAGCACTTCCTGGATTAGTGGGTGACGTCATGACGCATGACGGAATAGTCCATTTTAGTAGGGGGGAACAGAACTCAACCGTTTTTTCTGTTGCGTTTTTAAAGATAGTTTTCATCGTAACTATAATTATTTTTATGTTAAACGTACATTAACAAGCAGGAGCAATGTTAGGGATGTAGGTGATGGCTGGGGTCCCTGCTTATTGGCGGCCCCTGCTCATTGGCGGCCCCTGCTGATTGGCGGCCCCAGGCCACGGCCTCCTTCGCCTGAATGGTAGATCCGCCACTGCAGCCTGTATCAGATGTGTAATACAGGCCATCCATGCCAAGAGCAGCTATATGAAATCTAAACTGCAGTCCTTTTAATGGTCAGGCTGAGTTATTTTATTCCAGGATGTTTATTCTTTGCAGTTTGTGTTAATGGTGTTGACACACTGAAGGGCCAGCAATCCTTCAGATTTTTTTTCCTTTTGTCTGCTCCCTTCTTTATTATTAAGATTTGAATTGCTTTACGCCAGATGTCTATACTGACTCAACCTGGGCTTGAACCTGCAGCCTCAGGATTACAGGACCGGGGCACTGACCACTGTCCTACTGAAGCCCTCAATCCTTCATGTAATGTTCAAATAAAAATTCTGTTTTTCAAATCAGCATTTATAGAACTTTAGATGTTAGATGAGTGTAAAACTAAACAAGAACCAAACATTCTCCCGGGCAGAATGAAGGTAGTTTTAGTGTTGTCATGACCCAGGACCTAGTCTCTGGGTCTAGTTGTGTTGGTTTTACCTGCAGAGATGATGCTCCAAGCAGACAGCCATGCCCCCAGGCACAGTAGAGTCTCCACAGCTGCCATGTTAACGCAACTCTTGCCCTCTGTGGTGAAACTTCTGACCCAGGAAGACGTCTCTTTCTGTTCTTTCTGGGTGATGTTTGTGTGTAGAGGAGCTGCAGTGGGTGTGGCTGGGGGACCGTTCAGGGTTCTGCCTGGTTCCGCCTGCAGATCCTTCCCACATGTCTTCATGCTGGGTGGGGGTGGGGGTGGGGGGCGTTCAATTTGAATTCCTCCTGCTTTTCCCAAGCATGCATGAGAAGCATGACTGTGCTCTTACTAACACAACAATCACTTCAACCTTATTTTACAAACTCACTCTGAAAACTTCCCCACGTCCTCACAAACCACTTCAAGGAATCACAAAATTTTGACTTGAACCGTAATAAAAATTATTCTGGTGAAACTTTAATTCAAACAAGCTGCTCGTTTGTTCACCATGCTCAGATGAGCTTTAGGCCCTGTTGCCGTGACAACAGCTGCTCTTTGTCCGAGTTACCCAACTCAATATCTGATGTGGTTTCCAGGGAATTAAAGCTCAGAATGTGTAAATCAGATTTAACCACTGACAATTATTAGTAGTAAATATAATTATCACTTGCTGCAAAAGGCATAAATGTGATAAAGTGTTTGCCTGTGTGTGTGTGTATGTGTGTGTGTGTGTGTGTGTGTGTGTGTGTGTGTGTGTGTGTGTGTGTGTGTGTGTGTGTGTGTGTGTGTGTGTGTGTGTGTGTGTGTGTGTGAACAAACTGGTAGTGCGTGTGTGTGTGAGAGAACTGGTGAAATTTTGAAAGTTTTTTTATGTATGGTATATTTGAGGGGCGAGGTATGATATGTATGTAGTATATATTGTGTCTGTATTTGTGTTTAATGGTTTTCTCATCCACTTACAAAAATCCGTTACTCTTGTTAAACATCAACCTGTCCAGGGACTACAGGCGGAAATTAGTATTATTACTATAACCTGGCACAATGCATCTTTCCTGTTTTTGTAGGTCAATGTATTGTTGTGCACTGTCCCTGAGAAAACAAATAAATCATCATCATCATCATCAAACTCCGCTGGAAACATGCTTATTAGACCCCAAACGTACCAATACAAAAGGACTTGTTTCTTGTGTTTATAAAACTGTTATTGACCATTTACCAGCTTATGAGAAGTACTCAAATAAATCAAAATGGGAATCTGATTTAAATTGTAAATATGATGACAAAAACTGGAATACATTACTAAATTCCCCTCCCTGGGCTGCCACCTTACCGTGGTGGAGGGGTTTGAGTGTCCCAATGATCCTAGGAGCTATGCTGTCAGGGGCTTTATGCCCCTAGTAGGGTCACCCAAGGCAGACAGGTCCTAGGTGAGGGACGAGACAAAGCGCAGCCCACAAGACCCCTTATGATGAATAATATAAATGGAAACAATGTTCCCTCGCCCGGACGCGGGTCACCGGGGCCCCACTCTGGAGCCAGGCCCGGAGGAGGGGCACGTTGGCGAGCGCCTGGTGGCCGGGCTTTCACCCATGGAGCTCGGCCGGGCACAGCCCGAAGAGGAGACGTGGGTCCCCCTTCCCATAGGCTCACCACCTGTGGGAGGGGCCAAAGGGGTCGGGTGCATTGTGGAATGGGTGGTGGCCGAGGGCGGGGACCCTGGCGGTCTGATCCTCGGCTACAGAAGCTGGCCATTGGGACATGGAATGTCACCTCTCTGGTGGGGAAGGAGCCTGAGCTAGTGTGTGAGGTTGAGAGGTTCCGGCTAGAAATAGTCGGACTCACCTCAACGCATGGCTCTGGCTCTGGAACCAGTTTCCTTGAGAGGGGTTGGACACTCTTCCACTCTGGAGTTGCCCCTGGTGAGAGGCGCCGAGCAGGAGTGGGCATACTTGTTGCCCCCCATCTTGGTGCCTGTACGTTGGGGTTCACCCCGGTGAACGAGAGGGTAGCCTCCCTTCGCCTACGTGTGGGGGGACGGGCTCTGACTGTTGTTTGTGCCTATGCGCCGAACGGCAGCGCAGATTACCCACCCTTTTTGGAGTCCTTGGAGGGGGTATTGGAGGGTGCGCCTCCTGGGGACTCCCTTGTTCTGCTGGGGGACTTCAACGCTCACGTGGGCAATGACAGTGAGACCTGGAGGGGTGTGGTTGGGAGGAACGGCCCCCCTGATCTGAACCCGAGTGGTGTTCTGTTGTTGGACTTCTGTGCTCGTCATGGATTGTCCATAACGAACACCATGTTCAGGCATAAGGGTGTCCATATGTGCTCTTGGCACCAGGACACCCTAGGTCGTAGTTCAATGATCGACTTTGTTGTCGTCTCATCTGATCTGCGGCCGCATGTCCTGGACACTCGGGTGAAGAGAGGGGCGGAGCTGTCAACTGACCACTACCTGGTGGTGAGTTGGCTCCGATGGTGGGGGAGGATGCCGGTCAGACCTGGCAGACCCAAACGTATTGTGAGGGTCTGCTGGGAACGTCTGGCAGAGTCTCCCGTAAGACGGAGCTTTAACTCCCACCTCCGGGAGAGCTTTGAACACGTTCCGAGGGAGGCGGGGGACATTGAGCCCGAGTGGGCCATGTTTCGCGCCTCTATTGTCGAGGCAGCTTATCGGAGTTGTGGCCGCAAGGTTGTTGGTGCCTGTCGTGGTGGCAACCCTCGAACCCGGTGGTGGACACCGGCGGTGAGGGATGCTGTCAAGCTGAAGAAGGAGTCCTATTGGGCCTTTTTGGCCTGTGGGACCCCGGAAGCAGCAGATAGGTACCGGCAGTCCAAGCGGCATGCGGCTCGGGTGGTTGCTGAGGCAAAAACTCGGGCGTGGGAGGAGTTCGGAGAGGCCATGGAGAATGACTTCCGTACGGCTTCGAGGCGATTCTGGTCCACCATCCGGCGTCTCAGGGGGGGAAAGCGGTACGCGACCAACACCATTTATGGTGGGGATGGCGTGCTGTTGACCTCAACTCGGGATGTTGTGAGTCGGTGGGCGGAATACTTCGAAGACCTCCTCAATCCTACTGGCACGTCTTCCACTGAGGAAGCGGAGCCTGGGGACTTTGGATCGGGCTCTCCAATCTCTGGTGCTGAGGTCGCCGAGGTGGTTAAAAAGCTCCGCGGTGGCAAGGCTCCGGGGGTGGATGAGATTCGTCCTGAGTTCCTTAGGGCTCTGGATGTTGTGGGGTTGTGTTGGCTTACGCGACTCTGCAATATCGCGTGGACATCGGGGGCAGTTCCCTTGGATTGGCAGACTGGGGTGGTGGTTCCCCTATTCAAAAAGGGGGACCGTAGGGTGTGTTCCAACTATAGAGGGATCACACTCTTAAGCCTCCCTGGTAAGGTCTATTCAGGGGTTCTGGAGAGGAGGGTCCGTCGGATAGTCGAACCTCGGATTCAGGAGGAGCAGTGTGGTTTTCGTCCTGGTCGTGGAACACTAGACCAGCTCTACACCCTCAACAGGGTCCTGGAGGGTGCGTGGGAGTTTGCCCAACCAGTTTACATGTGCTTTGTAGACTTGGAAAAGGCATTCGACCGCGTCCCTCGGGGGGTTCTGTGGCGGGTACTCCGGGAGTATGGGGTACCAGGCCCATTGATATGGGCTGTTAGGTCCCTGTACGACCGGTGTCAGAGCTTGGTCCGCATTGCCGGCAGTAAGTCAGGCTCGTTTCCGGTGAGAGTTGGACTCCGCCAAGGTTGCCCTTTGTCACCGATTCTGTTTATAACTTTTATGGACAGAATTTCTAGGCGCAGCCAAGGTGTTGAGAGGATCCGTTTTGGTGGCCTTAGAATCGCTTCTCTGTTTTTTGCAGATGATGTGGTCCTATTGGCTTCATCAGCTCGTGATCTACAGCTTTCGCTGGAGCGGTTTGCAGCTGAATGTGATGCGGCCGGGATGAGGATCAGTTCCTCCAAATCCGAGGCCATGGTCTTGAGCCGGAAAAGGGTAGCGTGCCCTCTCCGGGTCGGGGAGGAGGTCCTTACCCAAGTGGAGGAGTTTAAGTATCTCGGGATCTTGTTCACGAATGAGGGAAAACTGGAGCGTGAGATCGATAGGCGGATAGGTGCAGCGTCCGCAGTGAAGCGGGCGCTGTACCGGTCTGTCGTGGTGAAGAGAGAGCTGAGTCAAAAGGCAAAGCTCTCAATTTACCGATCGATCTACGTTCCCACCCTCATCTATGGTCATGAGCTTTGGGTTATGACCGAAAGAACAAGATCTCGGATACAAGCGGCTGAAATGAGTTTTCTCCGCAGGGTGGCTGGACTCTCCCTTAGAGATAGGGTGAGAAGCTCAGTCATCCGGGAGGGACTCGGAGTAGAGCCGCTGCTTCTCCACATCGAGAGGAGCCAGTTGAGGTGGCTCGGGCATCTGGTTAGGATGCCTCCTGGACGCCTCCCTGGTGAGGTGTTCCGGGCATGTCCCACCGGGAGGAGACCCAGAGGAAGACCCAGGATACGCTGGAGGGACTATGTTTCTCGGCTGGCCTGGGAACGCCTTGGGATTCCCCCAGAGGAGCTGCTCCAAGTGGCTGGGGAGAGGGAAGTCTGGGCCTCCCTACTTAGGCTGCTGCCCACGCGACCCGACCCCGGATAAGCGGAGGAAAATGGATGGATGGATGGACATTAGTAAATTCCTCCCAAACAATATTACGATCAACAAAACACAGGCAAACTCAATTTAATATTTTTCACCGCATTTATTATACCCCATATAAACCGGAATTTTAAACCAGAAATAAGGAATGGGTCAAAACCCTTACTACTTTTTGTTTTTAACACTGAAATTGGAAAATGTAACTCCAAACCCTTGAAAATTAGACCTGGCTATAAATGAAAGTATGTGTTGTGTTGTTGACCTCTAATTTTAGGAAAGAAGTAAGATTAATTGATAAAAGTTAAAATGTAGCAACGAATAGTTGACAACTAAATCAACTCTAAGATAAGAAATAGTAATAAAATGTAACACTAATTTAACACTAGAGGTGAAATCTAATATCTAATCTTAAATGTGTGATCTTTAAAATGTGAGATTTAAAGTTTAAAGTATAAAATATTGATGATTTTAAGAATGCAAAAATAGAAACACCTGCAAAATTTCAAACACCCTTTTAGTCCTTCTGATTTTAATCTAACTCCTTGATTTCTGTTCTCCTCAGATCTTTGCTGGACGATACACTCTTCAGAGGCCACGTGTGCGCCACCACCCCTTGCTTAGGCTGCAGATTGCTCAAGATGATAAACCAGCTGGTACTTTGTTCATTTTCCCCGATCCACTGGCAAGCAACTACCCCTACCCAAAAAGGATGGATGCCCCCCTCCTCTTGCTGTTATTCTGCCTTTTGAAGCTGCACAAATGCAACTGGTTCTTCCCTCTCAAGGCAACAAGGCAGACGGGCTAGCGGCCAGGGGGAACTTACTTCCCTATGTCTCTGGACCGCTCTCAAAAGCAAGAATAAAGATGCATTTCAGGGTGCCTTTCCTTAGCAGGAACAATGATGCTTTAAGGATGTGCTTCTACACTCGAACCAGACCACCACCTCCCGACCAGATGACTTCCACGGATGAAGTGAAACGATGAAGCGACAGAAGCCCACACCTTTCTCAAACACGTTCTCAAGGATGAAGATGCAGGACGGCCCACCGCTCATGTGGACCACTCGCTCCAGTTGGAAAGCCGGAGCTCTCAGTTGTGCAGCTCCGTCAGAGCTGCCTCGACCTGATGTGATGACCTTTGAGGCTCTTCAGCTGGCGTGCACTGACTCAGATGGTACCAAGTCGAGCCCCTATCTCGGAGACGCACTGCGTGGGATGTGTGCTCAACCACTTGGAACGGACCGGTCCAGCGTGGCTCCGCCCACTTCCGTTTCGAGACCCTCAGAAGCACCCAAGGAGTCAACGGGCATTCAGGCCTTTCTTCCTGAGGTGTACTGGATTCAGGGATCTGTAGATGGAAACTGGACAAAAGACCTGTTAGTGTTTCCATGTATCTCACATGTGACATTTTAACGGTTTCTTTCGAGGGCCATTCAACGTTTTGTTGTGGCCCCGGAAATGCCCTCCCCGTAGTTAACTCATAAGGAGTGAAACCTGTACCCCGATTCACAGAGGCTCTGACAGCCATAAGGGCGATAGGCAGAGCGTCAAGCCAATTAATTTTTGTCTGTGCACAGATTTTAGCCAATTTTTCTTTTAAATTTCTGTTCAAACGTTCGACTTTTCCCTGTGACTGTGGGTGATAGACTGACCCAAATGCGTATTTGAGGCCTAAAGCCTTTTCAACCATCTGTAGATCTGCATTTTTGAAACGCGTACCATTATCTGACCTGATTTTAGAAGGAAAACCATGACTTGGAATGTAATGATTGATTAAACATTTTATGACCGCTTTCCCGTCTTCTTTTTTCGCTGGCCATGCCTCGGGCCATCCGGTGAACGCATAGACGCAAACCAGTAAGTATCTGAACCCCTTTACCGGCTCGATCATGTCCGTGTAATCAATGATTATCTCATAACCTGGTGTTATCTCTGTCGGAAATTTGCCTTGTTCACGCGGTTTCATCGATGGTTTCGAGTTATGTAAGGAACACATGGTGCATTCCTTCACAAATGCTTTAAGCAACGAATTCAAGTGTGGGTGCCACCAGTTGACAACATTTCTTCTCATCTGGTGTGCCCCCACATGCGCGAGTCCATGAGCTTCATCCAAAACTCTCCTCTTCAGGCTCAGGGGAAGAACCCATCTTCCATCTTCAGGATGTATCCACAATCCATCTGGTCTCACTTTAGCTCCATTGTCCAGCCACACTGTTTTTTCTTCAGGAGCCGCCCCTTGTTGACAGCAAGCTACAGAGACCTCATCCCATCTCATGGCCCTCTCTTCCTCTGGTGTGACCATCACCATCTGACTCCAGTTGATGTATCCTGATGCTCTCTTTGCCTCCAAATCAGCCTGACTGTTGCCTCTGGCTGTTTGGGATTCTGTGTCTGTGTCATGACCCTTGCATTTCACAATTGCTACTTCCTTTGGTAGCATTAAAGCTGTTGCAAGCTCCCTCATGTCTGCCTCATGTTTGATCGGTTTACCATTTGCTGTCAGAAAACCTCCTCTCCTCCACTGAGCTAGTTCTGTATGCACCGCCCCACAGGCGTATGCTGAATCGGTGTATATGGTGATTGTTTCACCTGCTGCCCACTGTAATGCAGAGATCAGAGCCCTGACCTCTGCCATCTGAGCTGACTGTGACCCCTGCAGCTTTTCACACACCAGTGTGTTATAACCCACTCTGTCTGACGCACCACAGCAAAACCAGCACTGAGCTGACCATCCTGTCCACGAAAACAACTCCCATCACAAAACACCACGTGTCCTCCCTCTAATGGTGCTGCCTGTAGATCTGGTCTGACTTTGTCATCTACCTCAACTCTTTTTTCACACACATGTAGCTCACCCACGCCCAATCTGTCTGCCATGTTAATCCCTTCGTGTGTGAACAACAAGTTAGGTGCTTCCAGGACTTTGTTGATTCTCTGCTGTCTCAGTGGTGACATGGTGAAGTTCTGTGAATTTACAAATGCAACAACACTGTGTGATGTTAAAATATTCAGTGAATGACCCATTACCAAATGTGCAGTTTTCTGAACCAGCTTAGCTACTCCTGCTGCATGCTGAGTGCACGGTGGATGTCTCTTCTCCATGTTGTCAAGTAAACAAGACACATACATCAAAACTTTGCGCCCTCCTGCATGTTTCTGAAACAGGACGCTGTTTATCACCCCGTCTGTTTCAGAGACATCAAGGTAGAAGGGACGTCCATAATCTGCCAACGCCAAGTCTGTGGCGCTGTTCATCTGTTGTTTCACAGTGATAAACGTCCTCTCAGCTTCCTCATCCCAGTCTAGCTGTGCAGTAGGGTTTCTCATGCCTTTTTGTTTAACCAAAGCGTGCAAAATCTGTGTTTGGCCTGCATAATCTAGGATATAATTTCTGCTATATCCTGTCAGGCCGAGAAATGACAGCATCTCTTTCATTGTCTGCGGTTTTGGATGATGCAAAATTGTGTCACAGTGCGAAGATGAAAGGCTCGCTCCCTTCTGAGAGATCACTCTCCCCAGGAAGGACACCTGTCGTCTTACAGCCTGTAATTTAGTTTTACTGACTTTGAAACCAGCAGCGTGTAAGTGTTCAAGGACTGATTGGGTTGCTGCCAGTGAGTCCTGGACAGCATGACTGGCGATTAATAAATCATCAACATACTGGATGAGGACTGTGTCCTGTGGGAGTGGCACCTTACTCAAAACCTGTTTCAAGACTTGGTTGAAGATTCCAGGACTTAACGCAAAACCTTGCGGGGCTCTCTTGTATCGCAACTGTTCGCCCCTAAAGGTAAATTAAAAGATGTCTCTGCATTCCTATGCTAGTGGCAGACAGAAAAATGCGTTCGCCAAATCCAGGCAGGTAAACCATTCATGTTGTGGTGTCAAATTGTTTAACGCCACGTATGGGTTTGGAACTGGGACAGTTTGGGTTATTAAGAGTTTATTGATCGCCCTTAAATCATGCGCCATGCGGAATTTTCCTGTGTTCGCTTTCGGCACAGGTAAAATTGGTGTGTTCCAATTAGACTGTGAAGGTTCTAGCACTCCACTCGCTTTTAAATCTTGGATTGTTTCTGCAATACCCTCCTCTGCAAATGGTTTGTGAGGATATTGTTTAATCCACAGTGGGTGAGTAGTTTGGACCTGAAACGTTATGGGCGGGCAGGCAATCAGTCCCACATCCGTGGGGCCTTTTGACCACAACATCTCAGGCATACTATCAATCAGCTGACCGGCGTGCGGGTGGTCAGTTTGTTCACGACCGT
>JBBPBX010097875.1:0-12781 GCA_038048925.1 Garcialebias charrua
AAGCCCACCTGAATAGAAAACACACGCAGTAAAACACCATCAGTCACACTTGGAGAGCCCAGACCTCAACATGCTGAAGCTGTGGCCGATCAACTTGACGCCAGAAAGTGAAAATGCAGTCAGCATCCAGAGAAGAGCTGTAAATGTTCTTCACACAGTAAAATGGTACAAACTCTCATTTTGCTTTAAATAAAGGAGTTTTTTTTTATTTACTTTGATCTCAAGTTTCAGTAAATTACTGAACTCACTTCTTTCTTTGAAAAAAAAAAAGGGTGATTGCTCAAAACCTTTTTAATTGTGTGCAACAGAAGTACCATAAGAGTGTGAAGGTTCATGAAACATCTCACTATTGTGATCCATTTTTCTTCTGTGGATTGTTCAGCATCCTTCTCGTTCCATAATTGTTGTGCCATTTAAACAAATCATAAATCAAAACTTCAGCTCTTTCAGGACAATCCTATGACTTTTGGTATTAGTGCAACTTTAGCTTTTTGAAATATTTAGCCTTTTAATAATTGTTTTCATCATAGTAAACGAGTTGCACTCATTTTACATTATTCAGATATTTTAGATCCATTCACTGCTTTCACATTTTGCTCTGCTTCAGCTTCCAACACATTTTAATTTTTAGCTACTTTCAGCAAATTTCAGCCGTTTTGTTCTTTCAGATTTCTGCCAAATACATTTTTGTGCTTTAGTTTTCTTCTCTTTTCAGTTTTTTTCTGCAAGTTTCAGATTTTTCTACTATTTTAGCTACTATTAGCGGTTTTATGCTGATTTGAGCCTTTTCAGCTAATTCCACTTTTGTTTTTAATTTAAAATTTCGTATTGCTTTTTAGCTACTTTTCAAATGTTTTTTGTTGTTAATTTGAGCTTTTTCCCAAAAATAATTTCCACTTCTTTGTGCTCATTTCTGCTTCTTTCAGCCTGTTGGCAAACATGTTCTGTTTTCTTCTACTAATTTATGTTTTTTCTACCCGTTCAGCTATATTTTTTATAATTTTCCAGCTTATTTTGGTTGTTTTCAGATACATTTCAGTTTTTTGTGGTAATTTCAGCCTACTTAACGTCTTTATGATCATTTCAGCTTGTTACACTCCTTTCAGTTTAATTTCAGCTTTTTTAGCCATTTCAGATGCCATTTAGGGGTTTTATGCCAATTTTAGCTTTGACAGATAATTCTGCCTTATTTTAGCTCCTTTTAGCTCTTTCCACTTCCTTCTAGTTAAAACTTCTTTCTGCCTTTGAGTACCTTTTTTTTTTCTTTTGCCAATTTCATAATTTCTGTGCTTATTTCTGAACATTTTAACTAGTTTCAGAAAATTCTTTCTTCTCCTTGCTTCTTCTAATTTAGGCTTGCTCTTCCATTTCAGCATTTTTTTTTGCCAGTTTCAGCAGTTTCTCAGCAAGTTCTTCTGCAATAAGCATTCTGCATTTTTGCAGGAAACGCAATCTTGTTTTTATTTTTGCTCCAAGTATAAAATACATGCCAAGATAAAAGGTTGTAAAATACTAAATTATACAAATTTATGTTAACAAATATTGAAAAATATCCATTAAACCAGATCAGCTGGATACTTTTAAAGTCAACATTTCCATTTATGGTCAAAACTTCATTAACTTTTGCCATTAACCCCGTTTGTTAGCAAAATATCTCATGAACCATCAGGCCAAATTTAATTAAACTCAGTTATGTCAAGAGATTATCATCTTCTAGTTAGTCCAATTCAAATTGGCCACCACTAAAAAGTATTGTGGCCCTGAGGTGTAAATGACCAACATTTGAACAAACAGAATTACATTAAACCTAAACAAAAGTGGCCTAAGCAGAAGTGCAGAATCCCATTTGAAAAAACAAAATTAATATAATTCCGTATTTTCAAATGAGATTCTGGCCACTTTCGCTTTGGCTTAATGTAAATTTTTTTTTTTCAAATTTATTTATATTTTTTAAATGTAATTCCGTTTTTCAAATGTTCATTTACACCTCAGGGCCACTGTAGAAAAGTGATGCAAGCCAAGACAAAAATACTAACGGTTGTGGTAGTAGCTGAGAGTTATCCTCATGCAACACTCTGAAGCAGCGGGAAGAAATGCTATTCCTTCAATATTGTTTATGTAAACTTTTCTACATTTTATGGTAAATGGTAAATGGAGCTTATTTATATAGCGCCTTCCAGCCCCCTGTGAGGAGCCCCAAGGCGCTTTACAATACGAGCCATCTACCCATTCATACACACATTCATACACCGTTGGTGGTAGCCTGCCTTGTAGGGCGCTATCCAGACCTACTGGGAGCAACTCGGGGTTAGGTGTCTTGCCCAGGGACACAACAACACATGGTGGGCGGATGCGGGACTCGAGCCTCCGACCTTCCGATTGGGGGTCGACTGCCATTACCACTGTGCCACGGCCGCCCCATTTTATACAGTTGCCTTTTTTAATTTAGTGTCTAAAATTAATAATTGTACGATTGTATGATTTAAATTATGCAGCTTATTACATCAAATACATAAAACAAAAGGAATAATTAATGTAAACTGGATTACAAACAGCTCAAGTCATTTCATCTGTCATTTATTTGTATGATTAAAAAAGATAAAATTATATTTCGGCCTCGGTGTGATTTACTGCCGTATACTATCTGTTAAAACAGATTACCTCCAAGCTGAACACCTTTACCCTATACATCACAATGCTGCTGGCAGGATATATATCAAGTGCACTTATCAAACACCATGATCACACCTTTGGATGCATCGGCCACCCAGCCTGCCCAAACGAGCCGCTTCATCCTTCACTACATGTTTTTTTTTAAGAAATGAGAGAAGAGATGTGAAGACTGTATTAAAAAAAATAATCACCCTGGCAGATATCATTCCTGTATCGTTTGCCTTTGTGTGACTTCCATCCAACACTTTTCACCTTCATCTTTCACTACATGTTTTTTTTTTAAAGAAATGAGAGAAGAGATGTGAAGACTGTATTAAAAAAATAAAAAAATAACCCTGGCAGACATCATTCCCTCACTGTGAGGATTTTTTTTATCGTTTGCCTTTGTGTGACTTCCATCCAACACTTTTCACCTTCATCTTTCACTTCCTGCTCTCCTCTTCTCCTCCGCCCATGTCCCGGCTCGTCTCTTATCGTCGCATGTTGAACACAGGCCGAGGGACTCCTCTCCTTTTCTTTGCCCTCCTCCGTCACTCTGTCCTCTTCTTTCCCTGCAAAGACAACAGGCCAGTGGGACAACCCCGTCCTCTAGAGTTAATGATGTGCCCCTTTAATTCTGGGCCACGCTGATTAGCTCTGTATGTAAAATGGAGTCCACATTAACATAATGTTTGGCTATCTCCCATAAGCGGAGGTCCCCTGACCTTTTCAACCTCCTAAGTCTTTCTCACTCCGTCTCGCTGTCGTCTTCTCCTCTCTGGAGGTCCACGACAGTCCCAGCCTATGAATGTGATTTGAAGGGGTAAATTAGATTTTGCTTCTCGATGCTTTTCTCGTGTTTTCCCTCCCCTCCGTCTTGCTGTATGTGTATGAAACTAACGACAGTTCATTTCCAGACCTGACTATAATTATGTGTGCCCCCCCCCCCTCACCCCCCTCTCTATCATTTACTGCTTTGATGGCCAGGCTGATATGCTGTGTTAATATAAACGTTTAGGCGGGTTATTATGAGCCCTGAGAGTCATAAAGGACATCCAACCTGTGCACTGATCGTCTCCCACACAAGACGTCTACCTTCTATGTCTGCTTCGTTATCACTGTCCCCTGTCTCTTAGTTCTTCTTATTGCTATCTACTGTCTATTCTACCCTTTGTTATACTCTAATGCCCCCCTTACAGTATTAGAGTGAACCTATAGAGATTTAAAATCAGGGTTCTTGAATGGTCGTCTCATTTAAGATGGCTATTGTAGTGGAGATAATGTCATTCGTAGAAATGGACATTGGTACCATACCAGAGATGAGGAGAGTCATCTCCATCACAAATGAATCGTATTGATGGTAGAAGTTTAAAGCATCAAAAAGGAAAATTTACATAAGACACAAGTTTAATCACAATTATTACTTTTACCAACTATGAGCTGTAGTTAATGGTTTTATGTCAATTACAATGAGACACGAGCTCCACCTGGACCATAATTTGTGACATCACAGACATCTGCAATGTGTGCCATGAATTTCAAGTTTTTTTAATGTGAATCAAAAAGATAAGTAGTAATTAAATGGAATAAACGGCTTCCCCGTGTTTTGCCACACTATGCCTGGTGGCCACTGTTTTGTAGCTGAAGACTGTTTTTTTGCTGTTGCACTGCCTTGATATGTTTATTTATCACAAGTTAAAGTGTGGCACTAAAATAACTGACCGTAAGTTACAAAGTATTTGCGTATTTACTGTAATGTATTTTTTCAAACAACTTGAATGATGTGCACTCTGCAATGCAGTATTTACATGGTTACTATAGAGCTCTGCATAGACGCGTAACTAGTCAAACCACCAAATGCAAAATGAGCAATGGGATTATCAAATTTTGTCAGATATACTGTACATATAAAAAATATATCCATTTTTTTATTTTTCAAAGGCTGCTACATTAGGAGATGTTCGGTGATGTTAGGAGATGTTCGGTGCTTTGTCTCACGGAAACATGGATCAATGAAGACACTCCTGACTCTGTTTACGAGTTGGATAACAAACTATTTTTCAGAACGGACCGGAGCATCGAGACTACGGGGAAAACGCGAGGTGGAGGTGTCTGTATTTACGTTAACAAAGACTGGTGCACGAACTGTGCCGTTATCAGCAGGATCTGCTCAGCTGCTGTGGAGCTTTTAACAATAAGATGTAGGCCACATTACCTCCCCCGCGACTATTCAGCGATAATAATAAGCAATGTTTACATAGCACCCGATGCTAATGCTAAAGTCGCTCAGGAAGAAATTCATGAGTTACTCACTTCGCTGCAGTGTAAATATCCTGAGGGGTTTTTCATTGTTTCCGGGGACTTCAATCACGTGGATTTACGTGCCATCCTTCCAACCTTCAATCAGCACGTTTTCACAGAAACACGAGGAAATAAGACATTAGACCAGGTCTACACGAATGTGAAGGGGGCGTACACGGCGAAGCCACGCCCACCGATCGGGGCTTCCGACCATCGCTCCCTGCTATTGGTCCCTAGACAGCTCCCCCCACTCCGACGTTCGATGCCAGAACAAAGAGTGATAACATCGTGGCGCCAAGATAGTTCCCCCATGCTGAGGGACTGCTTTGAAAACACAAACTGGTCTGTCTTCAAAGAGGCAGCTACGAATGGAAATTCAATTGACCTGGAGCTTTATGCTTCCTCTGTCCTGGGTTACATCAGTACATGTGCTGAAAATGTATCCATAAGAAAGTGTGTTAAATTTTACCCCAATCAAAAACCCTGGCTAAATAAAGATGTCCGCACCCTGCTGGCAGCCAGGGACACTGCATTCAAGTCTAAAGACACTGAGGAGTTGAGAAAGTGCAGGAGAGAACTGGATGATGGCATAAAGAAGGCCAAAGCCGCGTATGCACAGAGGATCGAGGGACAGTTCACCTCACATGATCCAAGGAGCATGTGGCAGGGCATCAAATGCTTAACAGACTACAAGGGCAAAAGCAAACAATGCCCCAGGGACCCATCCCTGCCTGATGCCCTCAATAAGTTTTATGCACGTTTTGATGATCCAAACAGACCAACTAGCACCAGACTCACCTCATCACCAGACGAGGAGCACCTCAAAGTGACCGCAGCAGAAGTGAGAGGCAGTCTCAGAAGGATCAACCCTCATAAAGCTACGGGTCCAGACAACATCCCAGGGAAAGTTCTGAAGGAATGTGCGGACCAGCTCTGTGAGGTGCTGGCTGACATCTTCACCACCTCACTTGCACTGGAGTCAGTTCCCACCTGCCTGAAGACCGCCACCATCATCCCAGTCCCAAAAAGCTCCACAGTGACTGGTCTGAATGACTATAGACCGGTGGCCCTCACCCCGATAGTCGCTAAATGTTTTGAGAAACTGGTCATGTCCCACATCAAGACAGCCGTCAACATCAACGAGGACCCTCATCAATATGCATATCGTGAGAACCGATCAACAGAGGACGCCATCTCCTCCGTGGTCCACACTGCTCTCACCCACCTGGATCAGAAGGACTCATACGTGCGTCTGCTCTTTGTGGACTTCACATCTGCCTTCAACACCATGATCCCCCAAACTCTGATAGACAAACTATCCACACTTGGACTAAGCCCCTCTATTTGTAACTGGGTCTTAGACTTCTTAACAAACAGACCACAGTCCGTGAAGATCCACAACTTCTCCTCCTCCACCATCACCCTCAGCACTGGCTCTCCTCAGGGATGTGTGCTGAGCCCTCTTCTGTTCACTCTGCTCACATATGATTGTACAGCCACACATCCAGGCTGTCATATTGTTAAGTTTGCAGATGATACAGCTGTGGTGGGATGCATCACAGATAATGATGAATCCAGCTACAGACAGGAGGTGGAACATCTGGAGAGCTGGTGCAAAGAGAACAACCTTCACATGAATGTGAAGAAGACGAAGGAGATGATTGTGGACTTCAGAAGGAACAAACACACCCACACCCCACTGAACATAGGTGGATCTGCGGTGGAGGTGGTCTCCAGCTACAAGTACTTGGGTGTACACTTGAATGATAACCTCAGCTGGAGCAACAACACCACCAGCCTGATCAAGAAAGGTCATCAGAGACTCTACTTCCTCAGACGGCTGAGACGAGCTGGTCTGAGAAGCCCAGTCCTCACCTCGTTCTACAGGTGTGCAGTGGAGAGCGTCCTGTGCTCCAGCATCAACGTGTGGCATGGAGGCTGCACAGTTGCAGAGAGGAAAGCTCTGCAGAGAGTGGTGAAGGCTGCACAGAAGTCTGTGGGAGTCAGTCTCCCCACCATCACAGACATTTACACCTCCAGATGCAGAAAAAGAGCCACCTGCATCATGAAAGACCTCACTCACCCAGCACACTCACTCTTTGCACCACTCCCCTCGGGACGGAGGTTGAGGAGCATCAAATGTAGAACCACTAGACTGAGGAACAGCTTCTACCCTGAGGCTGTCAGACTCATGAATAAATAAATAATAAGAATAAACACTGCAAAATGTCACATCATGTTGATACTGATCTGTTTCTTGTTGCTGCGTTCATCTGTGACCATCTGCTCATGTTCGTGCTGCTGTTTATAATGATGTTTTTCTACTACATTAGGGCTTAGTGTATTACTAGCTGATGTGATGTCTCTCTTAGTTAATCCTAGATGTTATTATTGTTTTTCTCTTGCATTTGTTGTTGGATGTAACTGGGACCCTGTGTACATAATCTCGTTTTCAACACATGTACTACATGCGGTGCAAATGACAATAAATTCTCTCTGACTCTGACTCTGACTCTGACTCTGACTCTGATTAGCAAATCGCCTATTGCTTCTGATAAAATCAATGAAGGACTTATATCCGTTGTCGTGGCACAGAAAGAAAGGTCATCAGAGACTCTACTTCCTCAGACGGCTGAGACGAGCTGGTCTGAGCAGCCCAGTCCTCACCTCCTTCTACAGGTGTGCAGTGGAGAGCATCCTGTGCTCCAGCATCAACATGTGGCATGGAGGCTGCACAGCTACAGAGAGGAAAGCTCTGCAGAGAGTGGTGAAGGGTGCACAGAAGATGTTGGAGTCAGTCTCCCCACCATCACTGACATTTACACCTCCAGATGCAGGTGTCATGATCTGCTGTTTAATGTTTGAACCCACATGCAGAAAAACAGAACTGGCTCAAGAATGTAAAATGAATAATGATTTATTTAACAAAAATAATAATGCTGATGGAACAAAAACACTTACTGAGAGGAGAGGAGATGAGCAGATCATACACCGTGGAAAGACAAAGCCCCGGTGCTCAAGGAGTGAATACACAGAGTTTATATACTGACACAAACGAGACAGTGAGGAGCACCTGGGGTGATTAGAATGAGGACCAGCTGTGAATGATTAATGCTGAAGGCCTGAGCACAGAGAGACAGACTGAGGAGTGGGAAATGACAGAGACTGAATGAGATACACAGAAACCAGTAAACAAAGCTCAGAATAACAAAGTATGGCAGGAGGGGAAACACAAAATAACATAAAGAAACAGAGCCTAAAGAAAACAGACAGGGACAGAACCTGACATAACCCCCCCCTCAAGGGTGGCACCTGACACCCCCAAGACGGACCCCACAAGAACAAGGGCGGGCGGAGGGAGGCAACAGGCAGGACGGCGGGCCAACATCAGCCCGATCCGGGGGACGCCCAGGAGGTCGCCCATCGCCATCAGCCAGATTCGGGGGTCGCCCAGGAGGTCGTCCATCGAGCGGCGATACGTCAGGCGGGCGACCAGAGTAACGCCCAGCAACGGCCGGAACACCTTTGTCGTCGGCCGGAACACCTCTGTCGTCGGCCGGAACACCTCTGTCGTCGGCCGGAACACCTCTGTCGTCGGCCGGAACACCTCTGTCGTCGGCCGGAACACCTCTGTCGTCGGCCGGAACACCTCTGTCGTCGGCCGGAACACCTCTGTCGTCGGCCGGAACACCTCTGTCGTCGGCCGGAACACCTCTGTCGTCGGCCGGAACACCTCTGTCGTCGGCCGGAACACCTCTGTCGTCGGCCGGAACACCTCTGTCGTCGGCCGGAACACCTCTGTCGTCGGCCGGAACACCTCTGTCGTCGGCCGGAACACCTCTGTCGTCGGCCGGAACACCTCTGTCGTCGGCCGGAACACCTCTGTCGTCGGCCGGAACACCTCTGTCGTCGGCCGGAACACCTCTGTCGTCGGCCGGAACACCTCTGTCGTCGGCCGGAACACCTCTGTCGTCGGCCGGAACACCTCTGTCGTCGGCCGGAACACCTCTGTCGTCGGCCGGAACACCTCTGTCGTCGGCCGGAACACCTCTGTCGTCGGCCGGAACACCTCTGTCGTCGGCCGGAACACCTCTGTCGTCGGCCGGAACACCTCTGTCGTCGGCCGGAACACCTCTGTCGTCGGCCGGAACACCTCTGTCGTCGGCCGGAACACCTCTGTCGTCGGCCGGAACACCTCTTGTCGTCGGCCGGAACACCTCTGTCGTCGGCCGGAACACCTCTGTCGTCGGCCGGAACACCTCTGTCGTCGGCCGGAACACCTCTGTCGTCGGCCGGAACACCTCTGTCGTCGGCCGGAACACCTCTGTCGTCGGCCGGAACACAGACGTCGGCCGGAACACAGACGTCGGCCGGAACACAGACGTCGGCCGGAACACAGCCATCGTCATCGCCAGGACCCCCGTCGTTGGGCGCCGAGATGTTGTCGGGCGCCGAGGCAAGCGATAAGACGTCTGTGGCGCTGGGACCCTCTGTGGAGGACGAGGCGTCTGCGGCGCTGGGACCTTCTGTCGAGGACGAGGCGTCTGCGGCGCTGGGACCCCCGTCGTCAGGACCCTCTGAGACGTCGTTGAGGACCACCTCGTCGGGGACCACGTCGTCAGGACCCTCTGAGACGTCGTTGGGGACCACGTCGTCGAGACCCTCTGAGACGTCGTTGGGGTCCACGTCGTCGAGACCCTCGGAGACGTCGTCTGCTTCGTCGAGGTCCTCGTCGTCGAGACCCTCGGAGACGTCGTCTGCTTCGTCGAGGTCCTCGTCGTCGAGACCCTCGGAGACGTCGTCTGCTTCGTCGAGGTCCTCGTCGTCGAGACCCTCGGAGACGTCGTCTGCTTCGTCGAGGTCCTCGTCGTCGAGACCCTCGGAGACGTCGTCTGCTTCGTCGAGGTCCTCGTCGTCGAGACCCTCGGAGACGTCGTCTGCTTCGTCGAGGTCCTCGTCGTCGAGACCCTCGGAGACGTCGTCTGCTTCGTCGAGGTCCTCGTCGTCGAGACCCTCGGAGACGTTGTGGGGACCCTCTTCGTCGAGGTCCTCGTCGTCGAGACCCTCGTCGTGAGGATCCTCCGAGACGTCGTCGGGCAGTGAGACGTTGTGGGGACCCTCTTCGTCGAGACCCTCGTCGTGAGGAACCTCCGAGACGTCGTCGGGCAGTGAGACGTTGTGGGGACCCTCTTCGTTGGGACCCTCGTCGTGAGGATCCTCCGAGACGTCGTCGGGCAGTGAGACGTTGTGGGGACCCTCTTCGTTGGGACCCTCGTCGTGAGGATCCTCCGAGACGTCGTCGGGCAGTGAGACGTTGTCGTGCTCCTCTGAGACGGCGTCTGGACCCAGGACAGGCGAAGAGACGGCGTCTGGACCCAGGACAGGCGAAGAGACGGCGTCTGGACCCAGGACAGGCGAAGAGACGGCGTCTGGACCCAGGACAGGCGAAGAGACGGCGTCTGGACCCAGGACAGGCGAAGAGACGGCGTCTGGACCCAGGACAGGCGAAGAGACGGCGTCTGGACCCAGGACAGGCGAAGAGACGGCGTCTGGACCCAGGACAGGCGAAGAGACGGCGTCTGGACCCAGGACAGGCGAAGCGACGGCGTCTGGACCCAGGACAGGCGAAGCGACGGCGTCTGGACCCAGGACAGGCGAAGCGACGGCGTCTGGACCCAGGACAGCCGAAGCGTCGAGGTCTGCAGCAGCCGAAGCGTCGAGGTCTGCAGCAGCCGAAGCGTCGAGGTCTGCAGCAGCCGAAGCGTCGAGGTCTGCAGCAGCCGAAGCGTCGAGGTCTGCAGCAGCCGAAGCGTCGAGGTCTGCAGCAGCCGAAGCGTCGAGGTCTGCAGCAGCCGAAGCGTCGAGGTCTGCAGCAGCCGAAGCGTCGAGGTCTGCAGCAGCCGAAGCGTCGAGGTCTGCAGCAGCCGAAGCACCAAGGACCAGAGATGGCAAGTACTTTGCCACAAAAGCTGCCTGCCAACGTTCCAGCTCCTCCTGTGACACCCTCTCTCCCTCCTCCAGAAAGCGAGGGCTGGGCTGTACATCTGGTGGCGAGCGAGGAGGAGACGGACAGCGGGGTGCAGCGGCGAGGTGAGAGTCGGTGGTCTTGCCTCTTCTTTGCCGCCTCTTCCTGCTGCGTTGGTGGTGCGAGCTGAGGATGGGCGCACCCCAGAGTTCATCCTCCAGCTCAGCGTCATCGTCTGACCACAGCAGCAGATGTGACGAGCAATAAGCCGGCAGGGTGGAGGAAGAAGCTGGCTTAAAAGCCAGGCGGCTCCCCCAGAACCGAGACCTCATTTCCTCTTCCTCCACAAGAAGAGGTGATGGTAGGATCTCCACCTCCGGGCTGTGGTGACCTCGTCTCCGGACGGGTTCAGTCCGAAACGCCCCCCACCGGATCACAGGCTCCTCCATCAGTTCCTGTTTCTCCTTGTCCCTCTGAGCAGTTTTGTCTGCCTCACGGGCGAGCCATTCAAAAATATCTATTTTTCTGCTGGGCTCTTTCTGATGACCGGGGCTTTCTGTCATGATCTGCTGTTTAATGTTTGAACCCACGTGCAGAAAAACAGAACTGGCTCAAGAATGTAAAATGAATAATGATTTATTTAACAAAAATAATAATGCTGATGGAACAAAAACACTTACTGAGAGGAGAGGAGATGAGCAGATCATACACCGTGGAAAGACAAAGCCCCGGTGCTCAAGGAGTGAATACACAGAGTTTATATACTGACACAAACGAGACAGTGAGGAGCACCTGGGGTGATTAGAATGAGGACCAGCTGTGAATGATTAATGCTGAAGGCCTGAGCACAGAGAGACAGACTGAGGAGTGGGAAATGACAGAGACTGAATGAGATACACAGAAACCAGTAAACAAAGCTCAGAATAACAAAGTATGGCAGGAGAGGAACACAAAACAACATAAAGAAACAGAGCCTAAAGAAAACAGACAGGGACAGAACCTGACAGCAGGAAGACAGACACCTGCATCATGAAGGACCACACTCATCCAGCACACTCACTCTTTGCCCCACTCCCCTCAGGACGGAGGTTGAGAAGCATTAAATGTAGAACCACTAGACTGAGGAACAGCTTCTACCCTGAGGCTGTTAGACTCATGAATAAATAACCAGAATAATCTCATGTTGCTGCTGATCTGTTTCATGTTGCTGCTGATCTGTTTCATGTTGCTGCTGATCTGTTTCATGTTGCTGCTGATCTGTTTCATGTTGCTGCTGATCTGTTTCATGTTGCTGCTGATCTGTTTCATGTTGCTGCTGATCTGTTTCATGTTGCTGCTGATCTGTTTCATGTTGCTGCTGATCTGTTTCATGTTGCTGCTGATCTGTTTCATGTTGCTGCTGATCTGTTTCATGTTGCTGCTGATCTGTTTCATGTTGCTGCTGATCTGTTTCATGTTGCTGCTGATCTGTTTCATGTTGCTGCTGATCTATTTCATGTTGCTGCTGATCTGTTTCATGTTGCTGCTGATCTGTTTCATGTTGCTGCTGATCTGTTTCATGTTGCTGCTGATCTGTTTCATGTTGCTGCTGATCTGTTTCATGTTGCTGCTGATCTGTTTCATGTTGCTGCTGATCTGTTTCATGTTGCTGCTGATCTGTTTCATGTTGCTGCTGATCTGTTTCATGTTGCTGCTGATCTGTTTCATGTTGCTGCTGATCTGTTTCATGTTGCTGCTGATCTGTTTCATGTTGCTGCTGATCTGTTTCATGTTGTTGCTGCTGATCTGTTTCATGTTGCTGCTGATCTGTTTCATGTTGCTGCTGATCTGTTTCATGTTGCTGTTGATCTGTTTCATGTTGCT
>JBBPBX010097876.1:0-12781 GCA_038048925.1 Garcialebias charrua
ACGTCTGTACAGCCAAGCAGTTTTATTAACCTTTATTTAATCAGGCAAATCCCATTGAGATAACAGATCTCTTTTGCAAGGGAGGCCTGCTGAAGGCAGACTAACATGCATGTTTTTGGTTTGTGGGAGGAAACCAGACCTGGAGAAAACCCACTCAAGCATAAAAAAACATGAAAACTCCTAATTTATGTTAACTATGGAAGGTCTCCAGGAAATAATGTGTTAGAAATTGATAATCAAATAACTCATTTGAGTCAACAGTAATTAATAACCTGCTTTGTATAAGTCTTACTGTGGTTTTTTTTTTTTTTTTCTAACAATTTATGTACATTTTATTCCAGACCTGCAGTCCTCAAGTATGGAATGTGGGATCAACTAAGGGTTGATCATGGGAGGGAATTTTACATGTGCTTGTATATGCAAGAAAAACTGGCACAATACAGACACAACACGAGCAGGCCACCGTACCTCCAGACAACATCAACAAGGGTGAGTTTTTTAAGTTGTACAAGAGTCTATGAGCATAATTCTTGTAGCCTCTACCATTAGAAAACATGTTATTTCATCTATAGAATCACAGAGTGGAAAGGCTTTGGCCTGAAGTGAACAACAGAGTGAACTACCCTCTGAAGCAAGCCCTGGTACAGTTGCAAGACCAAGAAGTCCTCAGTATGGAGGATAACTTAACTAAATTCTGCACCTCACAACTGACATGTCAGTTAAGTGAAATAGGACTAGACAGAGTGGTGAGATCATGGAATGCACACAGAATCCCAGGTAAACAAAATGAATATATACAAGACTAGAATCTTTGACCAGTAACTTTTCAGTATAGTAGTACATGTAGCAGATACTGATACTTAAAAAAGTTTGTTTCACTGTTTTTCATTACCATGTTTTATTGCTTCAGGCCATGGAATACCCAATGAACTTGCAGAAGTTGGATGTCCAGTTAAAATAGCAGAAAACCTCCTGCCCAGTGCCTCTGTTGTGGCCAACCTGTATGAAGAGGAGCTGGGATCCTCGCTGACATGGAGTTCTCAGTTCGGAACAGATCCCTTTTCATCCGAGGTGGAAAGGCATCGTGCAGAAACGGACTTCACAGAGAACTACCCTGATATTTCCCTTCTTTTTAATGAAGTGGTAAACAACAACTTTGTTCCCTTTCAAGATGCCTTGATGTATCTCATCAGTGTAACACAGAGATATGCATGACAAGGTAGTTTTCACATAGATTCTGCTAACCAGGTAGACTTCTTTACTTGGTGTTGAAAAAGAGGTATTGACACTTTGGATGAATAACATGCCAAATAAACTGTAATAAAACTTTTATTTTGTGCAATGAATGTCTTTTTCAAACATAACGTATTGCATCTAACCATTATTTTCAGACTGGCTGAATTCAAGTTTTTTGTAAACATATAACACTTGGCCAAAGAACACTTGTACTTATCTATGTTGCCAAACAAAAAACACAAATGTGTACATTTTAAATTTGAGGGGAAAAAAAAGTAAAACATAAAATACTTGCAAACATAAAATACTTGAATCTAATCATTACTGTATTCTCAGACTGGCTGAATTCAAAGTATGTTGTAAACATTCAAGTATGTTGTAAACATACAGGTAGTCCCCGACTTACGAGCGAGTTCCGTTCCTGCGAGTTGCTCGTAACACGAAAATTCGTAAGTTGGAACACGAAGCACGTGTTCTCGTAAGTCCGGATTTTCGCTCGTAAGTTGGAACATTTATGCTAGCGCTACTACGAACACTCGTTTTTCATCAAAAACGTTCATATTAGTTCATAAACATGGTCGGAAACGTGTTTCCAAACGGTTAGCTAACACACTTTCATCTAAAAACACAAAAAAGTGCTGTATTTTTTACAAATTTACTTCTCTTTCGCCAGCTCGTAAGTCCGGGACCTCGTATGTAAAAGCGCTCGTAAGTCGGGGACTACCTGTATACAACACTTGGCCAAAGAACACTTTTACTTATTGCTTGTTGCCACATGAGAGCAATGTTGCCAAACCAAAAACACACAAATGTGTACATTTAAATGTAGAGAGGGAAAAAAAAGTAAAACAAAAAATACAGGTAGTCCCCGACTTACGAGCGCTCTTACATACGAGGTCCCGGACTTACGAGCTGGCGAAAGAGAAGTAAATTTGTAAAAAATACAACACTTTTTTGTGTTTTTAGATTAAAGTGTGTTAGCTAACCGTTTGGAAACACGTTTCCGACCATGTTTATGAACTAATATGAACGTTTTTGATGAAAAACGAGTGTTCGTAGTAGCGCTAGCATAAATGTTCCAACTTATGAGCGAAAATCCGGACTTACAAGAACACGTGCTTCGTGTTCCAACTTGTGAATTTTCGTGTTACGAGCAACTCGCAGGAACGGAACTCGCTCGTAAGTCAGGGACTACCTGTACTCCCATTACTCAGTTTAAAATATCAGCATTAGAAAAATACAATATTTACTATTTTATATGTAAAATATGAACAAGAACAAGTGCAGAACAGTGCAAAATACCTTACGATTACCTAATACTACAGTATGTTTTCCAGTGCAGAAAATGCCTCAGAAAGACCAACGAGCCTTTGCGTGTTGTCCGTAAAACCATCACCTCGACATTTTGGGCAAAAGTCAGAGCTGTCCCGCCACTGTTCAACGCAGAGCCTGCAACCAACAATACTATTGCAGCATGATGATACCATGGGCTCATGCACAGTACCTGAAAATGAAAAAAATAAATAAATAATTACAATACAGTATTTGACTACAGTATTCTGATTACGGTACAGTGTGGCAATGTAATGGAACAGTAGTTACCAGATGTGCATTTATAGTTATTTAGAAAACATAAAGGACCAACATTGGCCACTGGAACTACTGCTGTTCCAGCTTAAGTCAGAGCTCTGACAGTTTGATTATTGATGTAATATTGTAAAGGTGGTCAGCACGGTGGCGCAACTGGTAGAGCTGCTGCCTCTCAGTAAGCAGGTTACTCTGATTCAAACATGCATGTTAGTCTGATTAGTAACTCTAAATTGTCCCTAGGTGAGTGAGAGTGTGAATGGTTGTTTGTCTGTGTGCGTCCCTGTGATGGACTGGAAACCTGTCCAGGGTGTACCCCGCCCCTCGCACAGTGATAGCTGGTCATGGGAACTGGCGATCCCGCCACCCAAAAAGGAAGAAGTGGGTAAATATAATGAATGGATGGATATTGTAAATATTACACTTAGAAAATATTTTTGAAATGATTACCTCGACAGATAATGCAGGCAAAAGCAGCTTTCACAGCTGCTACTTGGGCTTGTGTCAGGGTCACAGCTGAAGTGCGGTGGGGGTCTGCTAACTCAGTAAGCTGCTTTATTGTTGTGACCACATCCTGCAATCCTTGGGCTGCCAGGACCACCTCCTCGATCTTCTCAAAAACTTCACTGAGGCCAGTATCATCCACTCGACTTGAAAATGACAAAAAGCCACAAAACATTTATTAATCTCAGTAACTAAATTTCTATGTGCAATTGTTTTAATTTGTTTGTGAAAATATTTACTACGCTTTCCTTTTTGTTCAAAATTATATTTCTGTGTCCATAAACAAGCCTATAGTGTATAAAATTATAAATCCTGTTTAAAATACCTTAATCTCCTTTTTTTATTTCCCTGCAACTGCAAAAAGTCTTCCTCTTTCACAGCATAAATTTTCCTAGCACTTTGTTTCCAATATGCTGATCCTGTAAAGAAAACCGTTTGCACAAAAATTTTACAGTTTCAGTAGGCTGGATTTCTATCTGAATTAAGTACAGTAGTAGTTGTTAAACTGTACCTCTGGTTCCCTCTGAGTCCAAGATCTTTTTACCCTGGCCATCAGTGAGGATGAGTGTGTCCTCCTGCTGAAGAGCTTCATTGACTTTACTGATGATGCCTCCAACAGAAGCCTCAAATTCTGAGAAGCGTACGTTTAGTGTTGTACTCGTCTCAAGCTTTCCATCTACAACTTCTCCAATGAAGATGCTCCTGAATATATATATATATAAAGTTTAGACACATTTCTTATTATATTACTCAGATAACATATAACTTTAAGCATCCCCACTTTACAGCAATTCTTAAGCAAATATTTTGCATTTTTACTCCACTATCATGTTGAAAGAACAAAAATCACCTTTGGAATACTTTTGTCGTAGCACCTCTTCCACTGGTAGAAGCTCTGGCAGTGGAAGCAGAGCCAGCAGCAGCACTGGGTGGCCGGTGGAATGCAAAGCGGGCAGGCTGGTGTGAACCTCCTGCCACAGATTCCTCAACGCCTTCGCCATGCACCTCATAATGACCTCGTTCTGTTAGGCCGATGGTGCTGAAGTGGCCGTCATCATGAGGGAAAATAGCCACATTGCTGTCATCTGTTAGATACAGGCTGGAGCTATTTACCTGTTGGGGAACAGAGTTACTACAATGAGCTGGAGGAGACTGGGTTTATTTGTAAAAAGTTGTTCATTTGTACAACCTGGGTTAAATTAGAAAACGTAAAATTTTTAACAGTTGTGCATCATCACACAACTGTGAGCCTAATCAACTAATGATTTAACAACTAGTTGTCACCACCATTACTATTCAAACATTAATTTATCTTATCACAATGTAATGCAAACATGTCAATGGTTCTTGCCGTTTCATTTATTTCATTTACCTGACTGATTTTATTTTATTTATCGTCTAACTGATGATTCACAATTTGTGAAAATTGGTAGGTTAAATTTGAACACACATTACAAAGACTTATCTACGGTAAATTATTTAAATTATTTATAATTACTTATCTTACCCAGTAAATTTTTAAACTTAAGAAACTCTATTAGCATTTGTGCAAATAAAAGCTAATCGCTGGTACAATGTACACAGCATGTGCACATGCTGACTTTTATCGTTTAAATATTCACGAAGCGTTAAATATTCGTGGTTACTGCCGCGCCAAAACAAAACTTCAGTACCTGGAAGATCCTGCCGATTTTTTCCGTCGTCATATCTTCCTCTTTGAGAGTAACTCGCTTGTTATCTTTGAACAAAACGTAGCTATCCATTTGTAAAAGTTGCGTCCACAGCTCGTGTGTGTTAGCTTACTGTATGTGCGCACTATCAGAACAACTTCCGGGTCACTCATTTGTTAGAAAATAAAAATAAAAAACAAATAAGTCCGCAGGACATTTTTCAAAAGTTTGATTTTTGATTGAGGTTGAAGTCCAAAATGCAGAAAAACGATGACGTATTGTATTTTTTGATTCACACATGAAAAGGAATATTGAAATGACATGTCGTTTTTTCCTTTTTTCATTTTTGTTATGCAATGAAAAATCAATTGAACGAAGGGTACACGGACCGTATGATCATGGTTTTATGCTGTTACCAATGTTGATCACTTCTTCATATGATGAATAGAACTATGCCAAAGTTGAATTATATGTCAGAATGACTTGTTCAGTTTTGTTTAGAAATTAGAAAACCGTCTGGTGCGTTATATGGACCGGCAATTACAGTACTGAAACCGTAGGAGATGGCAATTCTTCATCTGGCCACAGCAAACTAAAATGTCTTGGAAATTACAATTTTCTACAAAAACAGCATCTTTGGGTTGGACCAACGGAAACAAGTCCCACACAACAGAACTGACAGCAGTCCAATGGAATCCATTTGCCTCCTTTTCTTAATGGACTTGCTCGACTTTCAGTGTAAAGATAAGAAACGGCAGTAACATTTACATTTTGTTGTGCAGCTAGCTCAGATGTGGGGAAAATATGGCCCAAGAGCCAAAAGTGGTCCTTGGACTATCTCCATACAGCTACCAAAGTCTTTAATAATACTTTACAAATATTCTTTAGAAAGTTGATGAAACCTTGGATTTTATCAGTGAAACTTAAGGAAGTTTAAATTAAACAGCTCAGACAAATACATAGTCTAAAACTTTTTTATAATTAAAGATGTGCCTCCAGAACCAGACGGAACATTAAAGACTCAAAAAACAATTTACAAAATAAATAAATAAATAAATAATTTGCATATTTAGGGTAATAATAAGTTGTTGCAAAGGTCAGTTTACAGAAAGTTTGTCTTGTTAAAGTTTGTCTTCTATTCCTAAAGAGTGTTGGAGACACATTTTTAATCAAGCATGCTAGCTGTGCTACAAGAAAGTCCTCCAGATGATCTGTCCTACAGAAAATTTATTTTCCCATTCTCTGCTATGCAGTAGAGCTGCCATTTGTAACCTGAGTTCTAAGCCCGGCTCCACCCAACCAGAATTTGGGGCAGGCTGGGCCATGATAATGTGCTGGATGGGTGGGCCAGGTTGGTGTTGGGCTTTTGATTGGGTCAGGATCAGCCGCAATCCAATTATATGATAACATGGCCTGCCTTACAATCACCAGCCGCACGTGGCCATTTCACCGCGAGTCGACCGGCCTTGAAAGAGGTAAAAAGTTCAGTTAAGCTTCAGATACATTTTATACTTTTTATACTACTATGCAAAAACTCAGGACAGTATTACACTTTTATTATTTCATTTTATGCTTATGTTCATTGGGTGTTTGGTGTTTTAGGGGTGTTTGGTGTTTCAGTGTTGGTGTAAATTTTCATACTTTTCAGTGGTGGGCCTCCGACCGCTAGGGAGCGCTATTGCGCTAATCCGCTTGTAGCGTTGCTAAATAATCTGTTAGCTTTACAGCGGATTGACTAAGTTTTATAATTCATAAGCGGATTTATGCTATTTTTATTTAAAATGCAGTACCGCTAATAACTATTTATCTATCAGTAAAAACGAAATAACGTATTTACGAGCAGCGCCGGATGTGGTCCGTCACAAAAAAGCGTCCCCCTCAGTCTCTTGGTGTGTGCTCTCTCTCTAGCAGTTAGCAGCCAGTGTGTTACTCTGGAGCCTTATTGCTTGTTTTCGAAGAGTCAGACGAAGACTTTTTAACATGGAGGGTGAACTTATGGATGTTTCTCAGGGCCTACGCGACGCGTCTGGATTTAAAAATAGAATTTCGCCACATTAGCACTCTTCAAAATGGCGTCCGCGACGGCCAAAGAAGCCAGGATTTTACAACAAAACACGGTAAAACAATTATTTCTTTGCTGAGAAAAAATATATTTCATAGCTGACGTTATAGCACAAGTTTTTCTGAGCTTGAGAGTTTCACGAAATGGTCAAATCTGCTGGATTTAAAAAAAGTAGTTCACCATTAGGACTCTTCAAAATGGCGTCCGCAGGGCAGCAAACTTACATACTCAGGGAATCACAAGGAACTCAGGAGACAGAGGCAACAGGAGGAGACAATGCCAGGACAATGATAAACACAGAGATACAGACTTATTTTTGATTTGATGTTCATTCATTCATTTTAAAAGAACAATACAAAACAGTTTCATCAGATACAAGGATGAATAGACTTTTAGCTGAATGGATGGATGGATAGACAGTTAGCTGGATGGCTGATCTTTAACAAGTTCTAAAATCATTAAAATTTAACCTCAGCTTGTGCCTCTGACCCAACAGAACCTCCTTCAGCAGCAGAATCCTCTGTGGTTCTCTGCAGGACTTCATCAGTCTCTCTCCTGGTTCTGGAGGAGTTCTGACCCACTTTCCATTGTTGCTTCAGTTCTTTGAGGTTTCTGCTCAGCTCTCTGAAGGTTTCAGGTTCAGGTTCTGGACTCTGACTGGGCCGTTGATTTGATTTGATTTGATGTTTATTCATTCATTTTAAAAGAACAATACAAAACAGTTTCATCAGATACAAGAATACAAGTAGGATAAAATGAAAGGAGCAGAAAGAAGATGAAATCTTATTATATCTGCCCCTTATTTCACAGTTTGTTCAACCAATGATAACCTTCAAACTACATCACAAAATGAATAACTCTACTTAATTTTTCTAACTGTAATACACAAACACACTAAGCTTCATCATATATAGTTTTTGAGCAAGTCCTTTTCGACCTTTTTCTTAAATGTATACATTGGGCAGCACGGTGGCACAACTGGTAGAGCTGCTGCCTCTCAGCGAGAAGGTTGCCGGTTCAAATCCCGGTCCGGGGCCTTTCTGGGTGGAGTTTGCATGTTCTCCCCGTGCATGCGTGGGTTTCCTCCGGGTACTCCGGTTTCCTCCCACAGACCAAAAAACATGCTTGTTAGGCTGATTGGTGACTCTAAATTGACCCTAGGTGTGAGTGTGAGAGTGGATGGTTGTTTGGTGTGAGTGAGACAGGTCCCTCTTGTAAATGAGTCCCCGTGACTCAACGAGGCTAGCCTGTATAAATAAAGGTTGAATGAATGAATGAATGAATTGATTTTGCATTTTTAACATCACTCTCCAGAACATTCCACAATCCAACTCCCTGAATTGAGGTAGACCGTCCCTTTAAGCTGGTTCTGAATTGTGGTTTGATGAATATCTGTCCCTTTAAGATTGTAATAACTTTGTCTAAATTTCTTTGGATATTTAAAGGTAATGTGTTATTATGAGCCCTATACATAACTGATAAAATACTATATTCTACCAATTCCTGGAATTTCAATAAATTTAGCTGAAGAAACAAGGTGTTTGATGGGTGACTGAAATGTTTTCTGGTGATTACTCTTACAGCTCTCTTTTGTAAAATAAAAACAGGCTTTGTAATTGTTTTGCACGCTTTTCCCCAAACCTCAATACAATAGATTAAATGTGGAACAATGATTGTGTTATACAACATATACAGAGCTTTATCAATTAAAAAATCCCTGACTTTATATACAGGTACATGAACACACAGCATGACAATCACAAACACCTGGACAACAAAATGGAGGAGATAAGCAAGACAATTAACAGAGAGACCAGGGAGTGTAGGGATGGGGACCCACCACCTGAGAGCAACATGCTTACAACTGTTATCTTGAAGTTCTAGGGTGTAGAGAGCCACAGAAACGGTTATGGTAGGCCGGATTTGGCCCACGGGCCTTGAGTTTGACACATGCGATCTAGTGGTACTAAAAGTAACAAAAGAAGAAAAAAAAAAACAGCCAAATATGTCTGCAGTTTAGCTAACAGACTTTGGAATGGGTACATTTTGTCCTTGTCAAACCTGTTGAAGAGAACCAAACTAAATACTCTGAAACTCAAACAACTTACTGTATAACAGTTCATGCACCGCTAGTTGGCAGTGTAGTGCAAATATTGCATAACTTGCTGCTACCAATTGTTGAATTTAATTAGCGGATTAGAATTAGCTTCCCCTAATTTTCATAAGACATTAGTGCTTTTGAAATTGCGGACCTAAATAAATTAATTAGTGCTTTAGAAATAGCGGAACTAATTTTTGGATTAGCGTTGCCCACCACTGATACTTTTATACTATTATGAAAAAAACTCAGGACAGTGTTACACTTTTTTTTTACTATTTTATGCTTATGTTTATTAAATGTTTTAGTGTTTAGTGTTTAGATGGTTACTGTTGCACCGAGGGACTGAGAGAAACGCAATTTCGGTCCTGTGTATGTCCTGTACATATTGCAGTTCTGACAATAAAGTTGACTTTGACTTTGACTTGAGATGGGATTATACTGCCAGGAAGTGATCCATCACCCAAATGGACGTTCATTCAGCCACTGCACTCAGCAGAAGCGCACGGCCAATGACCCAAACAGGTGAGATCCGAAAGCAGACATGTCAAAGCAGGGTCCGTGTCTGAATAATGTAGAATGTAGGCAGAAACAGGGTTTAAATGCTCTTTGACGGCCATGAAATGACAAACACTCCCTCAGCCAAACACCCCCTCAGCTATGATCTTCTACCCCTTTATTCAGCTGCGCGTCCCAACTGTTAATAACTAATTAAAAATGTTTGGCTATTTTCCAGGTTTGGACATGTAATTACTGTTAATTTGTTGGGTCGGGAAGGGTTCGGAAATGATGACTGCAGGCTGGGGCCGGGTTGGATCGGACTTTTTGGGCACAAATGCAACCCCCCCCTCCCCATCACCACCACCACCAAATCTGCTGTAGTTACTATGCCAGGTCATTAGTTGGAGCTGTGAATTTTGTACATTCACCTAATGCGCATGTGTGCTGCCTGGGACTGCTCTCAGTAAGGACTTCCTCGGGGCTCAAAGCCCAGATAACAAGTAAAAGCTGAATTCTGGATACGAGTCGACAGATTTGATGCCAATTGGACCGCTTCATCTAACAGCTCCACACCGGTCGCTGAGTGGACCAGAACTGACGAGGATGATGTTGGGCTTTCTACTCCGTGAGAATCAGTGAACGTCTATGCTACAGCAGCTACTTTGTAAATCAATGTTCTTAATAATGCTTGCTTGTGTTTACTTCAGTTGCACAACAACCGAGTTTTTATTTTTCCTGCGAAGTGAAGCTGTCCTCCCACCAGAGGCAGACCAGTTCCAAATGAGCATACACCTTGGCAGTGAAGGAGGACCTTGAAGAGAGAGATGTTGGAGCATCTATGGGGAGACTGGTGTCGTGTAAATGAACAGCCGAACCGCAGAGAGAAAGGTGCAGATTCACTCAAATACATGCCATGTAAATGCCCCCTTAGAGAAGGTACGTTTTGGTGAAATGTACTAAAGCCTTCATACCTTTATTATTCAGCAAACAAGTGGTATGCCGATACCCCCCAAGATTTTAAAGTAGAAGTTACACTGTGTGTAAGAGTCAGAGTCAGATATTCTTTATCATCATTCGCACAACATGTGGTACATGTGATGAAACAAGATTATGTACACAGGGTCCCAGTTACATCCAACAATAAAATGTAAAAGAAAAACAGTAAACATTTAAGATATGAACTAAGAAAAACATCAACTAAAAATACACTAAGCACTAATAGCATAAAAACATAGTAGAGGTTTATTTTTATTCTTTACTTTTGCTTGTCCTGTGGGACCCCGGAAGCAGCAGATAGTTACAGACAGTCCAAGCGGCATGCGGCTCGGGTGGTTGCTGAGGCAAAAACTCGGGCGTGGGAGGAGTTCGGAGAGGCCATGGAGAATGACTTCCGTACGGCTTCGAGGCGATTCTGGTCCACCATCCGGCGTCTCAGGGGGGGAAGCGGTACGCGACCAACACCATTTATGGTGGGGATGGCGTGCTGTTGACCTCAACTCGGGATGTTGTGAGTCGGTGGGCGGAGTACTTCGAAGACCTCCTCAATCCTACTGGCACGTCTTCCACTGAGGAAGCGGAGCCTGGGGACTTTGGGTCGGGCTCTCCAATCTCTGGTGCTGAGGTCACCGAGGTGGTTAAAAAGCTCCGCGGTGGCAAGGCTCCGGGGGTGGATGAGATTCGCCCTGAGTTCCTTAGGGCTCTGGATGTTGTGGGGTTGTGTTGGCTTACGCGACTCTGCAATATCGCGTGGACATCGGGGGCAGTTCCCTTGGATTGGCAGACTGGGGTGGTGGTTCCCCTATTCAAAAAGGGGGACCGTAGGGTGTGTTCCAACTATAGAGGGATCACACTCTTAAGCCTCCCTGGTAAGGTCTATTCAGGGGTTCTGGAGAGGAGGGTCCGTCGGATAGTCGAACCTCGGATTCAGGAGGAGCAATGTGGTTTTCGTGCTGGTCGTGGAACACTGGACCAGCTCTACACCCTCAGCAGGGTCCTGGAGGGTGCGTGGGAGTTTGCCCAACCAGTTTACATGTGCTTTGTGGACTTGGAAAAGGCATTCGACCGCGTCCCTCGGGGGGTTCTGTGGGGGGTACTCCGGGAGTATGGGGTACCAGGCCCATTGATATGGGCTGTTAGGTCCCTGTACGACCGGTGTCAGAGCTTGGTCCGCATTGCCGGCAGTAAGTCAGGCTCGTTTCCAGTGAGAGTTGGACTCCGCCAAGGTTGCCCTTTGTCACCGATTCTGTTCATAACTTTTATGGACAGAATTTCTAGGCGCAGCCAAGGTGTTGAGAGGATCCGTTTTGGTGGCCTTAGAATCGCTTCTCTGTTTTTTGCAGATGATGTGGTCCTATTGGCTTCATCAGATCGTGATCTACAGCTTTCGCTGGAGCGGTTTGCAGCCGAGTGTGATGCGGCCGGGATGAGGATCAGTTCCTCCAAATCCGAGGCCATGGTCTTGAGCCGGAAAAGGGTAGCATGCCCTCTCCGGGTCGGGGAGGAGGTCCTGCCCCAAGTGGAGGAGTTTAAGTATCTCGGGGTCTTGTTCACGAATGAGGGAAAACTGGAGCGTGAGATCGATAGGCGGATAGGTGCAGCATCCGCAGTGAAGCGGGCGCTGTACCGGTCTGTCGTGGTGAAGAGAGAGCTGAGTCAAAAGGCAAAGCTCTCAATTTACCGATCGATCTACGTTCCCACCCTCATCTATGGTCATGAGCTTTGGGTTATGACCGAAAGAACAAGATCTCGGATACAAGCGGCTTGAAAATACAGTCTGTACGTATAAGGTGCAGTTCGGACGTATGTTTCGAGTTACGTCAAAATTCGAGATACGACGGAGCGTAGGAACCGGAACTCCGTCGTAACTCGAGGACTACCTGTATTTTTTTTAATGAAGGCAGTCAAAGAGTCATCTGCAACAGGTATGATAATAGCTGTTCACATTTTCACATAACCCAACTTTAAAAAGACTAAATGATCTCTTTATTATGACCAGATCCCACTTGAAACGTAAAATCTCATCTTGCAGCATCCATCAGAGCTAATGTACTAAAATAAGTCAGAATTGTTAAAATAAATTTTAAATATGAAAACAGTGATTTTAATTTCATATGATGATTGCAG
>JBBPBX010097878.1:0-12780 GCA_038048925.1 Garcialebias charrua
GATTTGTAGACATACATGAGAATTTTGAATTGGATTCGAAGATGAACCGGTAGCCAGTGAAGGGAGGCCAAGACTGGTGTAATGTGCTCTCTTTTGCGTGTGCTGGTTAAAAATCGGGCAGCTGCGTTCTGAACCAGTTGTAATCGTGCAATGGTGGCTTGACTGACGCCAAGCAGAAGGGAATTGCAGTAATCCAGCCTAGATGTAATGAATGCGTGAATCACTGTCTCCAGGTTGTTTTTTGATAATATGGGCTTCAGCTTAGACAGACGCCTCAGCTGGAAAAAACAGGATTTGACAATCATGTTTACATGACTGTTGAGTTTCATGGAAGGATCCATTATCACTCCCAGATTTGTGACTTTTTGTTTTTCGGACAGGGGTAGAGCAGACAGGTCAATGCAGTGGTTTGAGGTTGTGTCATTGGGAAGGAACAATATGGCTTCCGACTTCTTATCGTTGAAGCTTAAGAAATTTAAAGCCATCCAGTCCCTGATGTCAGCCAGGCAGTCGAGCAGAGGTTGAATAGAGCCTGTACCATTTTGTCTTAGGGGGAAGTAAATTTGACAGTCATCAGCGTAGAAGTGGAAGGGTATATTGTGTTTCCGGAAAATAGCACCGAGTGGCAGCAGGTATAAGGAGAACAAGAGAGGACCCAGGATGGACCCCTGCGGAACCCCCCATTTAAGAGCCGCCACTGCAGAAGTAAAATCATTGATGGACACACAAAAAGACCTGTCAGAGAGGTAGGATCTGAACCAGTTTAGGGCTGATCCTGAGATGCCCACCCACTGCTCCAACCTAGCAATGAGGATCTCATGGTCGATGGTGTCGAAAGCGGATGTGAGGTCCAATAGGACAAGCAGCACAGAGTCACCAGTATCTGTGGATAGGAAGATGTCGTTAAAAACCTTCAGTAGGGCAGTCTCAGTGCTGTGGAGGGATTTGAAGCCAGACTGGAATAGCTCGGGGATAGCGTGATCCTCCAGGAAGCACTTTAGTTGGGACTCAACTATTTTCTCTAGAAGTTTAGAAACAAATGGGAGTCTGGAGACAGGCCTGAAATTGGATAATACTGACGGGTCGAGGTTTGGTTTTTTCAGGAGGGGTTGAACAGCAGCATGTTTTAATGATTTTGGCACCACACCCGAGGATAGACTGCTATTTACAATCGAGAGAATGGAGGGACCTAGAGTGTGAAAAACCTCCTTTAGAAGCCGAGGGGGGACCACATCGAAGGGGGAGCCAGATGGTTTCAGGCTGCACATGACCTGCTCTAGAGAGGACAGAGAGACTGGTTCAAAATGGTCACAAACAGCAACAGATTGAGGTGGGATGGATGGATCGTGAGATGGAGGAGAAATGAGAGCCCTGGTGGTTGCGATTTTATCTAAAAAGAAATGTTGGAAGTTCTCGCACAGCTCAGTCGAGGCTTCCATGGGTGATTGTTCAGTGAGGTGGAGAACAGAGTTTAGGGTGGAGAACAGAACTCGAGGATTACGAGAGTTTGCAGCAATGATATCAGAGAAGTATTGTGATTTAGCAGTTTTCACTGCTTTCTGATATCGGCGCCAGCTCTCTTTTACCATCTGAAAAGAGACCTGCAGTCTGTCTTTTTTCCATTTCCTCTCCGCCTTTCGGCATTGCTGCCTGGCAGCTCTGGTCGTGTCATTCAGCCACGGTTCGGCCCTGAGTTTTGGTCTTCTAGGTTTAATAGGCGCCACTTGATCCAAAGCCTTTAAACAAACAGAGTCAAACTGGTTTGTCAGCTCCTCAGTGCTGGAGAGGAACAATGGGGGCTGAATTAACATGACATTGTTGTAAACCTCAGTGAAACGTGCGGCAGTTAAATGGTTAACATTCCTGCCTTTACGTGCAGAAATGCATGTTTTAGGGGTTACATGGGTGACTGGCCTATGATCTGAGAAAACATTGTCCCCTATTTCAAGGTTTGAAACAGTCACATCACATGTTAAAACAAGGTCCAATAAATGTCCACGCTGCTGCGTGGGAGAGTTCACGTGTTGAGTTAAATTAAATGAGTCCAATAAATCTAAAAAGTCCTTAACCATGGGCTTCTCAGGACAACACACATGCAAGTTGAAGTCGCCTGAAATGACGACCCGAGAATATTTAGCTGTAATTTCAGCCAGGAAATCAGAAAACTCGCTGATGAAGTTCTTGGAACGAGGCGGCCGGTAGACAAGAGCACACAAAGTTACAGGTGAATGGCCTAGTTCAAACACAGTCAGCTCAAAGCTAGAGCAGGAGACTGGAATGGACAGTTGTTTACAGTCAAAAGTTGATTTGAATATTGTTAATAATCCACCACCACGACCTGATGGCCGCGGGTCGTTAAAAAACAAACAGTTTGGTGGTATTATTTCCGTCAATGCGCTGGACTCACCCGGCGACATCCACGACTCTGTGATGCAGAAAAAGTCCAAGTCGTGATCTTCAAAGTAATCCCTGAGGATGAACGTTTTGTTGCAAACAGATCGGGCGTTGACAACACAGAACTTGATGTTATCCGAGCTAGCAGATGTGCTAGCCGCTGGTGGGGGAGCGCGCGTCCGCGGCTCGCTTCCCACAGAGAGCTGCTCCGGCCGCAGATCCCCGTTGTTTTCCTGGTCCGTGCACGCGGGAGACTGGCGATGAGAATCGAGACCATCAGCTGAAGACAGCGAGGCAGAACGCCGGGCTCTGAGCTTCACCAGCCGGCCAGCTCGAGAGCCGCGTTTCTTCCTCCGAGTCGATCGATTTCTCCGTGCAGGCTGGTGAGAAGAGCGGAGGTAAACGGGCAGCTCGTCTCCGAGCAACGGGGGCAGAGGGGGTCTCCCCGAGGTACGCTCATACTGGCCCGAATCAGCGACATCCGCGGCAGCAAAACGTAAATCCAGAAGCTGCTTCCGATCATAAACCAGCAGTGTACTTATGTCTCCAATGAAGAGCGAACAAAACACAAAAATTCCAAACACCCACAGGAGAGGTGGATACGCAGCCATGCTCATGGGCGCCATCTCGGAATCCATCAGTTTCTGAGCATGTTTATGAACTAGTATGAACATTTGTGATGAAAAATGAGTGTTCATAGTAGCGCTAGCATAAATTTTCCGACTTACGACCGAAAATCCGGACTTACGAGCAACACGTGTTTCGGGTTCCGACGTACGAGATTTCGTGTTACGAGACAGTCATACGGAACTTGCTCGTAAGTCGGGGACTACCTGTATACTGTTTAAAAACGGCCTTTGTTTTACACAATTATTATTATTATTTTTTTTAAGCAGGCTTATTCTGCCTCCACATGATTTTGTCTTAGTTCAGAGTCAGAGTCAGAGAGTCAGAGAGTCTTTATTGTCATTTGCACCGCATGTGGTACATGTGATGAAAACGAGATTATGTACACGGGGTCCCAGTTACATCCAACAACAAATGCAAGAGAAAAACAGTAATAACATCTAGAATTAACTAAGAAAAACATCAACTAGTAATACACTAAGCCTAATATAGTGGAAATAAACAGCAGCACGAACATGAGTTTGTATGAGCAGATGGTCACAGATGAACACAGATGAACACAGCAACAAGAAAACAGATCAGCATCAGCACAATGTGATATTTTGCAGTGTTTATTTTTTATTTTATTTTTATTTATTCATGAGTCTAACAGCCTCAGGGTAGAAGCTGTTCCTCAGTCTAGTGGTTCTACATTTGATGCTCCTCAACCTCCGTCCTGAGGGGAGTGAGTAGTTGATATTATTATTGATTTTACTTGATTTTATCACTTGTTTTATTTGATTTTTGCTTTTGTTGCACTTTGTAATACTTTGGGATTTTTATTAATGAAAAGTGCATTGTAAATTGAATTCATTACTATTATTATTATTACGAATGGGGTGGGTTGTCAGTTGGGCTTGTATTTGTGCTTGTTTTCATCGGGGTGACCGCTTGTTTCTGTCGTGAGATCTGGCAACACACTGTGTGCCACCACACACAGGAAAGGGGAGGGGGATGAAGGTGACTGGAGGGCTGCGTCGTTACAAACTCCTGCCTGGCTTCTCCACAGATCAACTTCCAGCAGTCCACACGCACGGTTGCTGTCATGGGGACGAGCTGAACAAACGGCTCGAGTCTTTTACTTTAAAACAAAAACAACTCTGTCCGCATGCTTCTTCTTGTTGGGAGCAACGGTTAGCGCGCGCATCAGCGAGAGAGAGAGAGAGGCAGCTAACGGTTACCTGCTGAGTACCTGCTGGGGGCTTCAATCGACGGTTTCAGCTCCGACAGAGACCCGGCTGTGGGGCGCAGAGACCTGGACAAAGTTTCCAGAACTTCAGCGGCCATAAACGATGCGGCTGACCCAGAAAAAGCCGCTCTCGTCGGCCGCCCTGCTGCTAATAATCCTTGCGGTCCGCGGCTCCGGCGGCTGTAAGTAAACACATGCTAATAACGTCACGAGCTAGCTGGCTAACTCACGTTAAAGTGGTTTTGACAGCTCGACGTGTTTTTTGACGGACCTTTTGGAGGTTAGTGAACCTTTCTGCCTGTTGTCTTCCTCTTTGCAGTTTTAATGTCTGCCGAAGAGGCGAACCAGTTTCTGAGCAGACACCGGAGGGCGAACCAAGTTTTCGAGGAGACGAAGCAAGGACACTTGGAGAGGGAGTGCGTGGAGGAGAGGTGCAGCAAGGAGGAGGCCAGGGAGGTGTTTGAAAACGACCCAGAAACAGTGAGTTTTTGTTATTTTGTAGCCAAGAGGTGTTGGAAAGCAGTCCTCTTCCTGACTGCTGCGGAATAAAGGAGAACAAAGTTCAGGGACGTGCTCAGACAGCACAGGTTATCTTCAAGTTTTATTTTGTTCCTTTTGTAATTGAGTCAACTAAGCTGTGGCTTTCAAGATGGCATATCAAACAAACAAACAAAAAATCAATATAACTCAGTCAATTCTAGATATTGTGCTAAAATTTGCTGTGGTAGTAGCTGAGAGTCATACCCAACACATTCCCTGAGAGCTAACACATCCTGCAAGACATCTAGTTTTAAAGCTTTGTCACCACATCTAAAAAAGTTAAGTCTGGTCCTCTGGACATTCAAAATACAAAACAAAAAAGTAGAAACGTTTCGTCTCTCGTCCGAAAGACTTCCTCAGTCTGAGATGCTGTATTCAGCTCAGTCTTATGGTACATCCAGACCGAACGCCTTTTCAACGGCAAAAAAGCTCAACACGCACGCAAGTGGACGCACTGGACCCAGTGGTGTTCAAACCAGAACGTGAAATTGGGGCTGCGTTGCGGCGGCGGGGGGGGGGAGGAGCTTACCGGTATACCGAGTTCCTCTCTGCACTCCGCCAGGCAAGGAGCTTTTTATTTTTGTCCCTGTAGAGCAGACTTGACTGGTCGTGAAGGAATTGTCGCGAACACACAGCTACAATGAGTTTCTCTTCCATAGTACACGACCTCGCGGGTCTTTCCTGTGTCCCACAAACAATACGTCACATTGCTGCGCATTACCCCCGCCCCCTCGTTTCCGCGTCACATAGCGGACTCCCCCTTTCTCCTCCACCCGACTCTCCTGATTGGTCGGACACGCGTTCACGAGTTTGAACGGCGAAAATCTTCAGCATGTTGGAGGCGGGCTTTGGAGGCTGACACGGGTTCACGTGCACGAAAAACGCTTCCCAGCACGCTCAACACGCACGCGACCTGACGCCAGACGCAAAGACGTGGCTGGAAGCGCGTCCACCATTGACTTTGCATGTAAACCGGACGCTCCTGCAGTAGAAAACGCATTCGGTCTGGATTCACCATTACCCCAAATTTACACTACATGCGGTCCGGCTCCGCCCCGCAGGTCGCAGCTGAGCGAGTCCAATTTCCACTACCTCCGCTCCGCTCAGGTCCGCATGGATGCGCCGCTCCGAGACGCATGCGCGGGAATTGCGAGATCGCGCGATAAATCAAGTGATAAATAAGTAAGTCAGAACAAAACAATTCATTCGGTGGAAGAAGGAGAACAACAGTAGAGACTGCTGCCTTGATCTTCTCTCGTAAATGAGCGACAGGACATGGTTTGAGCAACAGGAAGTGATGTATTACATTTCAGAATAAAATACTTTATTTATTTATTTCTTGTATTGCGTTTGTAGGCGTAGTCATAAATGATAGTTTGACAGCATTTTTGTACAAATAAATCCGTATAGAGCTAGGATTAAGTCCGCCCGTGGTGATTTTATTTTGTAAATACGGAAGTTGTGCTCGTTCCTTTTCCTGTTGGTGCGACGTAATCTTCAAAAGTTGACTCCGGCACAGCTCCGGCGTCCGGCAGAAATAGAAAAATTTCTAATTTTGACGGACTGCCGTCCGCTCTCCGCAACTCGCCGCCGCCGTGCGGAGCCAGTGTAAATTCTGTCATTGATTATAATGGGTGCGTATTTGCTGCGGAGGTCGGACCGGAGCGGGGCGGAGCCGGAACGCATGTAGTGTATTTTTGGCATTAGGCCTTGTACACACGTAGCCTGGTGTTTGAAAAACGAATATCTGAGCAAAAAAAATACCTCCGTACATACATGTTCGGATATTTAAAATGTTCGTCTACATGTACCCGTCTATTCACCACAGAGCATTGTAAAGAATATGCTGAACCCATAGGTGGCAGTGTAGTGCAAAGGTGAAACGTATATCAGCCAATCGCAACCCTTCAAAGCAACCACAACTTCCTGTTAGTATTTTTTTTCTCGTTCGTTTGTGTGGACAGACCGCGAGGTTGAACTACTATTAAATACTGTGTTGGAGTACAAAGTTAATAAAACGCAGGAAAATGTCCGACTGGGAATCATGTCAGAGCAGGTATGTTGACATTTTAGCGCTTTTTTTAAAGAGCATTATGTGACGTCAGCACGCAGAAAATACGCAAATCTCCGGTTTTGAAAGTCCACACGCAAACCCGAAAGCGGAGAATTCTCAAATCTCCACTTTGGTCTGAGTTTTTTTTATTATCCGTTTATAGTTACATCAACCGGAGTTCACGTGTGGATGAAAGGCCAAACCGCATGATAAACTATTCGGTTTTACTGATATCCGGCTACGTGTGTACAGGGCCTTATAAATAGCACCCTCTCACAGTGGATCAACCAGTTTGCTGATGACGGCCAAAACCAGCTGCTCACATGATCAAGGTTTTGGTTTTGGTTGGTTAAACGTAATAACCATGATTATAAAATACACATATGGTTTGTGTTTAGAGTGTAAAGTAGCCATGTATGAGTGAAGTCTACGTGTACTAAAAAACACAAGTCTCTCTGTGTGTCTGTGTCAACATGATGGAGTGACGAGCAACGTTTTGGCTGTCATCAGCAAACTGGTTGATCCACTGTGAGAGGGTGCTATTTATAAGACTGAGCTGAATACAGCATCTCAGACTGAGGAAGTCTTTCGGACGAAAGACAAAACATTTCTACTATTTTGTTTTGTTTTTTGAATGTCCATACCAGACTTAGCTTTTTTAGATTTTTCTACTTGGATTATTGAGCATGCATCAGGGTACTTTCTTTGTCACTACAATTAAAGATGCAGCTAATTGACCTTAGTTATTTTTTGACAAATAGGGAGTGGTAGTAGCTGAGAGTCATCCATATCTCCTTTAAGTTTTAATATTATTTTTAAGTTTAAATTGACTACAGCACTAAACACAAGACAACTGCAGTCTTAGCACTTTGAGATTTTTATTAATGAAAAGTGCGTTATAAATTTAATTCATTATTATTATTATTATTATTATTAGTCAAGCCCTGGCATGAAAAGCGGCAGGCGATACGCATTCCTTCAAAGACAGCCATGGTCTTGTTTTGCTTAGACATTGCGTCACTAATCCATCTTCTTCTTTTTTTTTTCTTTTGACATTTAACTGCACCTACAATTCGTAAATATTTACCTCAGATTAAAATCCATAAGCCGCTTAATTACGCACTACGCCTGGTAAATAATTTAACAAGCTCCCGAGATGAGATTTATGACCTGGAGCCACACAAGTGCATTGAAAGTTTGCATATTTTAGATTAGATAACTAGGTTTTTCACTGTAACAGCTTGATTTGTTCTTGAACTTTGAGACTGAGTGAGAATGATGCAAGCAGGTGGTATTTTTGTGGCATTAGGCTGGTTAAACCGCTGACATTTAACTAAAGATGTTAGATTTAACGCCGCAAAGGAGTGACTAAATCTGGGAGTCAATGACTCAGATTATTTGAAAGATTGTTTAGGCTGAGAGACAATAATGTGATGCAAAGCTGCAGTCTCATTTGTAGCTGCATTATTCATTCACGAGTCTCTGACTCTGCATTTTGTGCTTCTTGATGCAGTTTTTTGGCTCTGCAGAGACAAAGAGACATTCAGGATGTCCTGGGACTCGTCTTCTGCCTTCAACACAAAGGTTCAAAGGCTTTTCAAGAGGGTCAGATAGAGGAAGGGTCATAAGTGATCACTGTTGGGAACAAAATTAAACAGTTTTACATGTTAGGGTCATGCTGTTTTATTAACACAACGCCCCTCCGATTTAAAACCAAAGACTTCCGTAACTAAAAGACTGCATTTTCTGTCAAACTGAGGTGTGAACACTGAAGAAGCTGAAACTGATTCAAATTAAAACAAGCGGATCAAAACTAAATTGAGCGAAACAGACTAAATTCAGCAGAACACAAGCTAAAAGCATCAAAACAGTCTATAGAAGCTAAAATTTCATACATGTTAATTAAAATTTGTAAAACGTGTACAGTAATAAGATTAGTGAAACTGTGGCTAAAATAAGCAAAAGACAAGTTAAAATTAGTTAAACTGATGCTGAAGTTAAAATTATCATCAAACTGATAGCTAAAATAAGCAAATACTGTATGTAGTTAAAAGTGACAAACAGGCGCTGAAACTAACAAACTGAAAATAGTTTAATCCAAGAAACTAAAACTTTGAATTGAAAATGAATGAATGCTGACTCAGCGTTGACACTGTTGGACTGGTTCTCTGCCTCCAGGATAGTTTTTTTTTTTTTTTTTTTTACAGATTTATCTCTTTAAAGTTTGATTTTAACAGGAATGCAATGATTCTCAGGAAAACATGAGATAAAGCAGAGCAGAAGGCAATATTTGTTTTTAGTTTCTATTCAGACTGAATGCTTAGAACTCATGAGTCACCATGTCTTCGAGTTGTTTGAGCACAAGAAGCAACTGAAACCAACTCCCTAACATACTCCTAAAATTGTATTTATAATTACATTTCTTCTCCTGTTAAGACTTTTGCTTTTGTTTCTCCAACTTGAATCCCCACAGGACTACTTCTATCCCAAGTACATGGGTAAGTGTTCATTCCACCTTAAGTCCTGCATCGCTTCAGCCAGCCTGACTGATTACATGCTTGCCTTCTCTTCATTTCAGCATGTGTGGAGAAGTTTGGGGATTCAGAAAAGAAAAAACAGGATCTGGTCACGTGTGTCCACAGTAAGTTTTATCTCCACCTCGGCTGATGTGTTTTTTGGCTCATCTCTTTATTTCCATGCAACTCTACATTCAGAGCGAGACTTCAGTGGGATTGTGGTGCACTGCAGTATCACTGCTCTGCGTCACTCTCAGGCAGGCTCTCCTTGTCCAAAAGGAGTGAGATTCACCACATTTATTCATCAAATCCAGGTCACTCTTTGCAGCCGACCCAGCAAATTGATTTTGTGACTCTTTAGTCCTCAGGAGGCATTCCTGAAAGAGGCTGCAGTGATGCTGAGTGACACACCCCCTTTAGCTGTCGTGCACTCCTTGCGTGACTGCACCGGCTCAGTCGTGAGCTGGCTCAGTGAGGAGTGACGTAAAACAAAACAAAAAACTGTTGTAGTGAGTAGAGGGCAGGAGTTTTGCTGCATCAGGATACAGGAGACCCGGCTTTACTCCTATTGGCTGTGGAGTCTCCGGAGTGGGTTTCATGACTCAGCTGCAGCATCGTGAGCACTTAAAGTCACAGCGTTGCCTTTTAACTCAGAACTGTCAGCACTCCACCTCTTCCTCATCACTTTTTTTTACTTGTCTGTTCATTTGCTGTGCTTCCGATCACTGCATTGCAGGAAAAGTGGTGAACCACAGTAGATCGTTAAACGCGTTCAGTTGGGTCAGCTGGATCGTTTTAGGCTTCCGTGTTAACGTTAGTGTTGTGTTGCACTACTAAAAGTAATTTCTTCATAGTAGTGTCTGTTAGTAAAATATTTTGTGAACCACTGGATGGATTTTAACAAATTTGGATTAACATCCTGAAACTGATTTCCTTTTACAGTGAGACCAAATAAATAACATTAGCTGAAATAAAATTGTCTGTAACTTAAGTCAAGTTTACAGTTACTGGATGAAATGCATTTCTTTAAGGATCATCCATCCGTTATATTTATCTGCTTTTTCCTTTTCGGGTCGTGGGGGTCAGTGGTGCCCATGTCCAACCATCACTGTGCGAGGGGGCAGGATACACCCTGGACAGGTCTTCAGTCCATCACAGGGACATATAAAGACAAACGAGACAAACAACCTATCACTCTTTCACTCACACCTAGGGACAATTTTAGAGTTACCAATCAGTCTAACATGCATGTTTTTGTTCTGTGGGAGGAACCGGAGTACCCGAAGAAAACTCGCACATGCACGGAGAGAACATGCAAACTCCACCCAGAAAGCCCCCCAGACCGGGATTTGAACCAGGGACCTGCTCGCTGAGAGGCAGCAGCTCTACCAGCTGTACCACTGTGCCGCCCCCTTCAAGGATCAGTAAAACCAAATAGATGTTTAAACTGTTGCTTCAAGGAATGCCTTTAAGTTTTTTTTTATATAAAAACCTTAAACACACTTTGAAATCTGCTCCCAGACCCGCATATCTGCAAACATATACCATACCATTTTATTTATAGAGCACTTACAGCAACAAGCCAACCAAAGTGCTGTACAAACGAACAACATCCACAAGCAGTGTTGCCAGGTATAAAATACGTAATTATCATATTTATACCATAGTGCTAGTTAATAATAGTTTTAAAAATATAAAATAAAAATACAATAGTTTTTACATTTCTGGTTCAAAAAATTTTTTATTCATGCAAACACATATCAGAAAGTATGCATGTCGCCAAACTTGCAGGCCCCCTCCCCTCCTAGATGCATGTTTGCCACGAATTACAACACACACCAGGCTGATCAAGAAAGTGTGTGCACCCCACCTCCACTGAAAAATAGTGCACCGTCGCTTTACATGCACTAGTTTTGGTCAAAATACGGCGGTTTTAAAGTGACAGTACATTTGTTTGTCATTTCTCACCTGGCAACCCTGTCCACAAGTCAAACCATGATTTTAAATTACAATTTATTCCCTTTCATTGTAACAACCTGAACATTATAAACTTGTACAAACTTAACACAATGTTACAACTTTATTGTTTTTTGTGCAGAAATCTTTTAATCTGACTCAGGAAACTGAATGTCTGGTTTCAGTTCTTTAGCTGGAAGTGACACACCTGAAATTTGTCTTTGAAAAGTGATTACCGTATTTTCAGGAATATAGGTTGCAGCTTTTTATCATTTTTGCGTGCCCTGCGACCTATATTCAGGTGCGACCTATTTATGGCTTTTTATAAAATAAGCTGATTTGTAATCATTTATTAACAAAAATTAAACTGAGACACACTCTTACAATAATGTCAGCTAACAAATATATTTTTTAGGTGTTTATCCTGCTAAAATTATTCATTTATTAAAGAAAAGTTCAGCTCAGACACATATTTGCTATAATTTTTATCAAACAAATAATTGTTTTTAAGTGTTAATCTTCTTAAAAGCCTTGCTGTGCGCTCCTGTGGAAGAGACATTTGCAGCAGAGCTAAACACGGTCCACATTTTGACGTAGGTGCAACCTATATATGGATTTTTCCAATTCTTTGGCAATAATTGGCCAATGCGACCTATATTCAGGTACGACCTATATTCCAGAAAATACGGTATCTGTTTCTGTCCGGCACATAAAATTCAGAATGAGCCTATTTACAAGTCTTTTAGTTGAAGCGGCTGATTTAAACTGAAACGGTCCCGAGATGCATTTACAGCAGGCTCGATGAAATGTTGCTCGGCTGCAGTTTTCATACATGAACTTTCCGTCTTTCTCCTTCAGGTCCTTATTTCTGTCATTTACTGAAATTCAGCCGGCGTGCCCGGACATGTTGAGCATTCAAAGCGCTCAGTTAGGAGAGAAAAAGATTTTACTCTCTTACGCAAGATTGGGGTTAAAGACTATTTTAAGTGGAAATGTTTATCGGATAAATCAACCTTGTCCTCTTCTTGTCCTCGTTCCTCCGGTTGACAGTCTTGAGGCGTCTCCTTCCGTTGAGGTTCCAGAGGCGCCTGCATAGACGCAGTTGATGAAACAAAGTCAGGACATGCGTGTGGTAGCTCACCTGCTTGAGTGCAAAGCACTGGAGCAGTTACCACCGGATGACAGGCAGTGGGACAGGAATGTTGATTTGTCAGCCTCAACGCTCTCATCTCCTTCAGCAGCTCCAGTCTTTTTTGTTCCCACAGACGCTTCTTCTCCTGCAAAGCAGCTTGACGTCTTTGTCGTTCAATTTCCTGTTCTTTTATGAACGATTGATGTTTGAGTTGTAGTAGCTCTTTTTCTCTCATTATTTTATCTTCAAGTTCCTTTCGTCTGGAAGCATCTTCTTTTCTCAGACGCTCTTGTTCATCAATCTCAGGAAATATCCCAAGCTGGACCAATTCACA
>JBBPBX010097880.1:0-12780 GCA_038048925.1 Garcialebias charrua
TTATTCCTTCTGAAGTCCACAATCATCTCCTTTGTCTTCTTCACATTCATGTGAAGATTATTCTCTTTGCACCAGCTCTCCAGATGTTCCACCTCCTGTCTGTAGCTGGACTCATCATTGTTTGTGATGCATCCCACCACCGCTGTATCATCTGCAAACTTAACAATATGACAGCCTGGAAGTGTGGCTGTACAATCATATGTGAGCAGAGTGAACAGAAGGGGGCTCAGCACACATCCTTGAGGAGAGCCAGTGCTGAGGGTTATGGTGGAGGAGGAGAAGTTGTGGATCTTCACGGACTGTGGTCTGTCTGTTAAGAAGTCTAGTACCCAGTTACAAATAGAGGGGCTTAGTCCAAGTGTAGATAGTTTGTCTATCAGAGTTTGGGGGATCATGGTGTTGAAGGCAGATGTGAAGTCCACAAAGAGCAGACGCACGTATGAGTCCTTCTGATCCAGGTGGGTGAGAGCAGTGTGGACCACGGAAGAAATGGCGTCCTCTGTTGATCGGTTCTCACGGTATGCGTATTGATGAGGGTCCTCGTTGATGTTGACGGTTGCCTTGATGTGGGACATGACCAGTTTCTCAAAACATTTAGCGACTATCGGGGTGAGGGCCACTGGTCTATAGTCATTCAGACCAGTCACTGTGGAGCTCTTTGGGACTGGGATGATGGTCGCGGTCTTCAGGCAGGTGGGAACTGACTCCAGTGCAAGTGAGGTGGTGAAGATGTCAGCCAGCACCTCACAGAGCTGGTCCGCACATTCCTTCAGAACTTTCCCTGGGATGTTGTCTGGTCCGGTTGCTTTATGAGGATTAATCTTTCTGAGACTGCCTCTCACTTCTGCTGCGGTCACCCTGAGATGCTCTTCATCTGGTGATGAGGTGAGTCTGGTGCTAGCTGGTCTGTTTGGATCATCAAAACGTGCATAAAACTTATTGAGGGCATCAGGCAGAGATGGGTCCCTGGGGCATTGTTTGTTCTTGCCTTTGTAATCTGTTATGCATTTAATACCCTTCCACATGCTCCGTGGGTCTTGTGAGGTGAACTGTCCCTCGATCCTCTGTGCATACGTGGCCTTGGCCTTCTTAATGCCATCCTTCAGTTCATTCCTGCTCTTTCTCAGCTCCTCTTTATCTCCTGACTTGAATGCAGTGTCCCTGGCTGCTAGCAAGGCGTGAACTTCTTTATTTAACCAGGGTTTCCGGTTCGGGTAGGATTTAACATATTTTCTTATGGATACATTTTCAGAGCATGTACTGATGTAGCCCAGGACTGAGGAAGCATAGAGTTCCATATCCACTGAACTTCCTTCAGTAGCTGCTTCTCTGAAAACAGACCAGTTTGTCTTCTCAAAACAGTCTCTCAACATGGGGGAACTATCTTGACTCCAGATTCTTATCTCTCTTTGTTCCGGCTTGGAGCGCCTGAGTGGGGGGAGTTGTCTTGGTGCCAGGATCAGAGAGTCGTGATCGGAAGCTCCGAGCGCTGGGCGTGTCTTCGCCGTGTACGCCCCCTTTACATTTGTGTAGACTTGGTCCAGCGTTTTATCACCTCTCGTTGCTGTGAAGACGTTCTTATTGAAGGCTGGGAGGGAGATTTGAAGATCTACGTGATTGACGTCTCCGCAAACAATGAAGAGCCCCTCAGGATATTTACACTGCAGCGAGGTGAGTAAGTCATGAATTTCTCCCTGGGCGTCATTAGCATTAGCATCGGGTGCTATGTAAATAGCTGTTATTAAAATCACAGCATGGTCGCGAGGAAGGTAATGCGGCCTACATCTTACTGTGATCAACTCGACGGCAGCTGAACAAAGCCTTTTAATCACGGAACAGTTCGTGCACCAGTCTTTGTGCACGTAAATACAAACACCGCCACCTCGTGTTTTCCCTGTAGTCTCGGTGCACCGGTCCGTTCTGAAAAAGAGTCTATTATCCAACTCATAAACAGAGTCTGGTGTATCCTCAGAGATCCACGTTTCCGTTAGGCAGAGCACGGAGCACCTTCTCATCTCCTCCGACGTGGTCACTCTCAAACGAAGTAGATCCATTTTGTTGTCCAGCGAGCGGACGTTAGACAGAAAAAGAGCCGGCATCGGGGGTCTACCGGTTTTAGCGTCTGCCCGCAGTCTCGTCATAATTCCTGCTCGGCAACCCCTCTTCTTTCCTCGTGAGCAACGCTTCCTTTTCTTTCCCCTGGAGCGCGTCTGCTTCCAGAAAGATGTCCTTAACAGCTCCAATCTTCCGAGCTCTGATTTGAGTTCGTTGCTGATTTCAGCTGTGCCCTGTGGTAAATCCGCTCCGATTCTTAACAGTTCAGTTCGGCTATAATTCACCCGCAAAAAACGCGCAGAGTCAGGTACAAAAACACTATTAAAATTACTATAAACTAGGGATGAACCGGGAGCTCGTGAAGCTGCGGCTGCTCTGAGCGCGGCCATCTTGAAGCCAAAGTAGCTGAAAATAGTTTAAATTTGCACAAATAAGCTGAAAGAAGCTGAAGCAGACCAAAATGTGAAAGGAGCAGTAAAAGCTTGTAAACAGATCTAAAGATTTGAAGGATGTAAAATGAACTCAATTCATTTTCTGAGAAGAAAGTGGCAGAAAAGGCTAAATATTGCAAAAAGCTAAAGTTGCGCCAAAACCAAAAGGATTGTCCTGAAAGAGCCGAACGTTTTGATTCATGATTTGTTGAAACGGCACAAAAACTGTGGACAAAGAAAGACGTTGAAAAACATCCAGAAGTAAAATGGATCACAACATAAAGGTTCAGACAATAATAAAACAGATACAGCCGAAGCTCACTGTGCGATTGTTTGACTCATTGTGTGTCCAGTAGAGAACTTTGTCGTTGAATTGTCTTTTAGCTACTTGGATATTTCTTGGAATCTTTTCAGGCGTGTGAGATTGAAATGTTTAGAATAATTTGAGCTGTGCATTCATTGTTTTATAGTGTTTTTATTAAGTTTTTATAGGATAACAATGAATTTATCAAATATTACCAACAGAAGTACAGTACTGGAGTGGGAGGGGCCCTAACTACTGGCCCCTGGGCCCGACTCCACTAGGCCCATTTTCAACCCCCATGTCTTCACCTAATGTAGCTGAAGGTTTAAAGTGCCTTCATGTCTAAACACAGCGTATAAACAGCCATCCTTTAAGTGTGGCTGCAGGACAACACGTTGCTGGTCTAACACCAGTATGAGGCCACTCTTCAACAGGACGTCTACGTTAACACAACGCTGTGAGAAATGATACGCACAGACCGACACTTCAAACACAAAAGACGGATGCAGAGAAAGAAACGAGATGTTCAGGAACTGAATCAGTCATGTGGAAAGACGCTAGTTTACACAAAGAGCTTAACTCCTGCAGGTAGTTCTGCGTGTTTAACCATAAATCCTCACTTCGACGGAGAATAACAGACTTTTGGCTTTGGTGACTTTTATACTTTTTAAATGCATCCATCTATTTTCTTTACCCGGACATGCTGGACAGGTCAACTGTCCATCACATATGGACACAAACGAGACAACCAGGGCCGGACCTGGACGTTTGGGGGCCCTAAGCAGGATATGTTTTGGGGGCCCTACTTTGCTTTGCCTTTGTAGACATTGAAAGATACACAAAACCAAATGCTGTATGTAATTATAAACCTTTTGCACAACACTTTTATTCTAAGACCATGGTGTATCATAGTTTACTGCTAAGCACACTCACTAAAAATATATGATTGTGTGAGCATCTGATGGTACAAATTGTGTTTTTTCATTTGCAGGTAGACTGTGTGGACTGTTGAGAGCATCTACTGATCCTCTAAGTGGAAGGTTCCTTTCTGCTAGCGAACGAATGATGCTGATCAAACGATAAAGCACTTCTCGCCATCGATTTTGCTCTGCTAGCAAGAGAGCCATCTCTGTTTGATCAATTGTTTTTTTTTTGTTTTAAGTCTTAGTTCTAATTCTTTCCATGCTATCAGCTGTTTTCCATGCTCCTCAGTTGTTTCATGAGACTTCAAAATGGCACCAATATTGGTCCAATCATTCTGCCCTTCTGTAATGAACTTTGTGGACTTTTTTGAAAACAGTTTACAACAAAAGCAATAAACTGCATCATTCTGCTTTGAATAACATAACCAAGCCCGTCGAATTTTCTCACCATTTGCAAGTGTTCTAAACATATAATGGTAATGAAAGCTTCTGTTTGACATGGATTTGGGGAATTCAAAGTCTCTGTCTACCTCCATGGGACCCCTTCTAACTATGTCAGCCCTTACTTGGTCAGACAGATGTGACGGCCATTGTGCAAGATCCATTGGTGGTGGTGTTGGAGCAGAAATTCCAAGAGCAGATGGTAGGTGACTTTCATCAGCAGTTACCACTGGATCTAAGGAGTAAAATCCATTGGAAAAGTTTAGTAACATCTGTTGTTGGCGTTGTTTTTCTTATTTGCCCCGAGTTCGTTGTTTGGTCTCACTTTGGATCAGAAAAGGAGAAACTCTGAAAACACGACAAACGCGCCCTTAAAGAGGAACTAAACCCAGGTTGAGATGGTAACTCCTTCCCCTAAGCAGATCCAAAATCACCCTCCAAATGGACGTGTCGAGAGACAAGGAAATGAGGAGGTAGAGTTGGGCTTTTGTCCACGCCTCCACCAGCAACAACCTAAAACAAATTAAACCTCTAGCCAACAACATACACCAAGCAACAACAAAGGATAAACATGTAGATGTATTTATCTATTCCACCCATTCCATCCAAAACCTAAGGCTCAAGAAAATTGAAAAAGAAAAAAGAAACCGTTTGTCAGGAGTGAAATGTAGCACTTCCATATAAGGTATGAATGCTGCAGGACCTTCTCATCTCTGCAGGGGATTGGCTCTGCTTGAACCACCTTTGTGACATCAGAGTGAGAAAATATGTCACAGTGAGAATCCTAGACCAATAAGAAAATTAAGGTGCAATTCCTCTGTTCAACCCATAGGGGTTACCGTAAACACGTTTTTAGACCGGGGTTTAGTTCCTCTTTAAAGTTCCAAAACCATTTTTAATTAATTGTAAGTTTAAAGAGTCACAGAATACATTTTTATCGTATAAAGCCATTTTATATAATCGCAAATAAATAGACAGAGAGAGAACGAGAGAGAGAGAGAAAGAAAGAGAGAAAAAGAGAGAGAAAGCATTGAAATGCACATTTCAATGGAGACAAAGCAAATACAACCTGATGAGTTGTTTTCCTCAGTGGCTTGCTTGCGTTGACTGCCAGTGGAGGAGGGAAGCTCATGTTTTACACTCTTCTAGGGTGTTTCCTACTCTCAACCAATGAGCTTTATTCTCTTGTCCTCGCCAGCTGCCAGAAAGCTTCTATTCTGATCTACCCAGGCCTCAGGGGGAAGGGCACGACACATACCTTCTGACTGAGCAACCATAAGAAAGGGTAGACTTCTCCAAAACCATATATCTACAAGGTCGTAAAACTTACAGACAAAGAGGCACCAGGTCTCCTCCCATGCCCTAAGCCTACAGGACAGACACAAACTGCATCATTTTAAAACTTCTTCAAGAGGAATATAAAACACGAAGACAAAAATATTTTATTTCACAACAAACCCCCTTTGGACCTCAATTCCTGAGGTCCATCCCAAAAGAAATAAAATCGCACACCTAATAACACAACTAAACGCATATCTACACAATATTCAATCAGTTTTTTCAAAATCCTCTAAGTTATAGTTTTTTTTAACAGAAACAGTTGGCGCATTACTTCGGGATCCCTAACGATAATAATAGTAAGTGCTTTAGGATATTACAGAATTATGAACCTTAAGTTTCCCAAATTCCTTCTCCAGCAGCAAGGCAGTTGTCTCCCTTGAACACACAAAAATAGAGAAAGAACACAAGATTTATATCATCATTAAAGAAACATTAATACATTTTTGAATGTGCCACACATACTCAGGGGAATTGCCCTGGTTACAGTTACTCAGGGCAGACCCCTGGCGTTGCTCGGGGAGGTCCTCCTATGTCCCCGAGTTTTCTTTGTGTTATGTGAAACTCTAATATGTAATGTTTTTATCTCTCTAGATGTCTGTACTATGTGTGGATATTCCAGCATCGAGTGGCCCCATAAAACAGATTCCTTCTGGGTCCGCATGCAACTTTACTCGACTACTTTGGTCTATCAAGGCACAAGAGTTCGAATGCGACCTCTTCTTGTCATCCAGCCCAATCCTTTAGCTCCTTCCTGGTTCACGGGCTGGAGCATACTGAACCGTGTGGATCCCCTGGCATTGACACGCACTACCTGTAATGTGCGTTCAGCAACCCCCCACGGGTCCGTACTGACCAGGGCTGTCTGGTCTTGCCTCCCCTGGACTCCGTTGAGAAAACCTAAACCACACACTTTCGACTTGTTAGACTACAACAGGGCCTTCTCGGTTTAACCCAATTCACTCATCTGAGAGAAGGCCCAAACGTGGGTAAATCCATGTGAGTTAAATCACTCTCTACTGTCTATCCATAAACCCACTCACAATGGTGCTGACAAGTCAGATTCTAAAACGTAAGCCAATTTCTCCAATGTTATATTAAAATTTGTACCCAGAAATGTGCAATAAAACAAAAATAGAGTTCCATCCTTACCCCCTCAGCTGGAGCATTTCCAGGAACCACCTATAATAAGCAGAAACATGTCCACAGCAAACAACCCCCAATAAATTATAAATCAGTAGTACAAAGAATGAATCATGCATGTTAGTTGGGTTTGGGAGAGACTTAATCTTCATTAGGGTTAATTATGAGGCGGTTCATACTTACAAAAATACTGTACCTTTTTATTCAGCTTATAGCAGAAATTACACACATAAAAGTAACATAGCATGCGGCGGCAGAGCATAATTCACAAAACATTGTACACCTGTGGTTCTATACACCTTCTTCCTGAGTCAACAAGTCACATGTCGTCTAGTCAAGTCAATTACGTATAAATCTACATAACCATCATATTTCTAAACACCCTGTGATCAGGTCCACTTCAGGTTTGAGTGGTTTGAGCCTGCAGGCCAGGAAACATTTCCAAGGGACGTCCCCCATCCTAGATCTGCTTCACACACATTTCACAGAGGAAAAAACATTGTTGTTAATTGCTCATATAAACCTTTAACATTGTTGTTAATTGCTCATATAAACCTTTAAAACGCCTCATGCTGTATGAGTGACGATTTTGTTCATTCCAAATCTAAAATCTCTGTATAACTAATGAACTAACCCTTTCCTAAGTTGTCTTCCTATTTAGGAATATGCTTGCATCAATACTCCTTCCTCCATGACATGATTAAAGAAAATAAAACGTTCAAGACCGATGCCGCCTTAATATCGACGCAAGTGAATTTTGTTTATAATCAGTTATCCTTATTATGCTTTGTATACTAAAATGTATTTACCATCTATTAGTTAATTAGTTATTTCTAGGAACATTTTTCAACCTAGTTGTTTTTAGGTTTTTAGGAAACATTTACAATCTAGTTATTTACAATCTAGTTATTTTTAGGGACCAATTTCAGCCTCTCCATTTTTAGGAACATCTGTCAATCTTTCCCCCCTATGAAACAAAACTCTACCTTGTTTCAATTCTGTAGTCTGCACGCCAAAGTTATTTGGTTGTTAGATTGGCCTATTGCCACCTCTAATTCGGTTTTCACAACCATATAGCTAACTGTAATCTACAATATCATCTCATTTTCTTTAAAGTTATAATCATTTACCAAAATGTACCCCTTGTGACACATCAGAATCCCAACATGCACTCCGCCAAGGATAACTGCTGCCCTCTCTTCAGTTCTATTAAAACCTTGTATGAATGTTTGTGGAGACACAAGTTTTAACCTGCAAAAACAAAAATATACAAGTTAACTTGTTTTAGGGTCAGGAGCTGGGATCATTTCCCTTGCTTTCCTTAAGCTTCACCACAGAGTTACAGGAACCAGAAAAAGCAAGTCGTCAGATCCACCTGAGCACAGTATAACTAAGAATCATGAAGCCGCGCTGGTAGGCCCTAAATGTGCCTATGTGTTTCATTTAAAAAATGCATCATAGCAACTGTAGATTTGACCCCGGATACCAAAGTCATTGACAGAACCTCACACATCAATATGGGGTGCGGCCTTTGCTGGTATGGGTGACTTCAGGACAATTTGTTCTCTTGTCTGTTTGGAGAACGTGTTCAGCTCTTGTTCCAGCCCCAGTGAGACGTTCACTGGGTTCTGATTCTCGTCAGGATCCCCCAAATCCGGACCGTATATTCTGGCCATTTGTGTCTGATAACCATGTTTTGACAGTTCTTTGACAAAGTCTTTGTCTCTGCTTGGCTGAAAGTTTCTGTGGACAGTCTTTTGTTCTTTGATGACAGTCCAGTGCACTGCCTGACTTTTGGTGCCTTTATTGTTTTCAGCCGTTCCTTGCGCAAGCCCCTCAAAAGTTCTTTGAGCAAGGTTGCATATGAGTCCAGCCATGTTGTTGTTGTTCTCAATGAAGTCACCGTGAGCCAGTTCTGGACACACCTTCATATTAATTCTGATCCGATCTGATCAATAACCATAGTAGCTAAGATTCAAAAGTCAGAAGCTGCATGTGTTCTGACAGAGGCCTATCTTAATGCATGTTTTACCATTATGTGTTCTGTAAGGATGAGGTGGGATTCATAAGACTCACTCTTGCCGTTCCACCAACACCGTCCAAGGAGGCTATTTAAAAAATTAATAAAAAAAATCATTAACAGACCAGGATCAAATTAATTTTCTGTTAACAAGCTTTATTATGGGTCCTTCGACAGAGGCATCTTTTAATCTGATCTGCACAACAGATCCAAAACATTAGTTTACCTAAAAGTGAAATAATCAATTTACCCTGAAACCAAACAATACTGTAGCCTACTTTTATTTTAGAAAATATAATTTACTATTTTCTAAGACCCCCTTGCTAGTAGACAGTCTATGATAATTAGCCAATTCCTTGAGCCATCTAAGATCTGCCCTCTTGTTGGATTTATTTATGTATAGTGTATATTTTCATGTCTAAACGGCACCGCGAGATGCCCTCCTAAATTGTCAATTTGAAATTGTTAAGCTCAGTGGCTCATTTATTCAAAGTAAAAATATGGGCTCGTTCATTTTGGCCTGTTGTTCCAGGTATAAAACTATTAGTCGATTTTTAAAGTCCAATTCTCCACTTATTATAAATTGAGATTCAATTTATGTCCTCAATAGATTAAAACTAAAGGTGTATTTATTTAAGACCTGTCTGTGAGGGCTACTCCCTCTTTAGCACTTTGAGATTTTCATTAATGAAAAGTGCGTTATAAATTGAATTCATTATTATTATTATTATTTATTATTCTTCAAACCCCAATCTGTCCTCTTATTGCTTTTAATGTCCATAATTCATACAAGCCAATATCAAACTTAAGTTTCATTGTGCTACGTGTTAATACCTCTTAAGTGTGATTAAAATCTGTACCTGCAACCTTTTACTTTTATTAAATGTTTCAGAACGAATAACCCAACTGGATGACTAAATTAAATTACAAATAAAAGTGACTCCGACCTGTTTTTGGTTTTTCTAGAAATGATTATGCTCCTGTCTGCAGTACCTTTTTTCATCCATCAGGGGTCTCCATTATACTCAGGCTCAGTGTTGCCAGTTGTACGATAATTATCGTATTTGTACGATAATTTTGCCCTCTGTACGATGTACGATCAATAATCCCGAAAAAGGCCAAAAATACAATAATTTGGCCATTCTGTGAACGTGTAGTTGTGATCGGTTTCCATCAGCCTGTCGCAACTGTCTGTCGGAGTTTTTTGTGAACCCTGAAGGCGTCTTGAAATTCCAGCTAATCGTGCTTTTCTAAATGTGACAGAAGACTTTCTGTAGAGCTCATTAGTTGCCACCAGACAATAATGCGTATTAATGTCTATGGTTCCCCCCAGTACTGACGCCACAAAGCTGTGAGTGCCTGTTAAACGCTACAGTATTCAACAATAGAGTGACTATAGAGCATACTTATTTTGTTTATGATGGGTGTACGATAATCCTACATTTCTCACCTGGCAACCCTGCTCAGGCTATACACGAAACGACTGTGTCTTTTGCGTCCCCATAGTTGCCAAGTCCGCTTATTTCAAGCGGCATTGGGCTTGTTTTTCCCTGGAGTCGCTTTCAAATTAGATCAGCCGCTTGTGGCGGGTTTTTATTTTGCTTCTCGCGGACATTGAGTCGCTTATTTGTGCTTGTTTTGAAGGAGCTGATCGCTTCTTTCGGTCTAGAGATCTGGCAACCCTGCCTTCCGGTCAACGCTCACAAGACGTGTACATTCACTGGAGCTATTCACAAAAGTACGTCTTCCAAATTGGTAATCCACTCTCTGCTTATCGTTTCTCTACACGACGTCACTCTGTATGCTTTGTTAAGCGAATCCGATGTGAGCTGTCTACCGTTACAAAGTTATAAAATGTCCGCTGTTGGACAGCCTATGCTATGCTAACGGAGGTCCCACTGCAATTTCCAAATTTCCCGTTTGTTTAAGTGTTATAACCTAAAATTATTGAGATAGAATGTCATAATCCTTTTTGATCAATCCTTCCAACCGTGAAGGTTCATTCGGCGCTAATCAATTTGTCTCGAACTGTCCGCAAATATTTTATTTGTTTATTCAAAAAACTGTACACGTCCTGAGGCCTTCTAGCCTGGTTAAAACCAGACCCCCGTTCAGAGCTAAAGTTCTATTTTTCATTTCACCCACATTCACGCTGTAGAAAATTATCTAATCCTGTTATAATGGAGAAGTGTAAACTGTTTTAATGTAATGTTTATTCTGTGTTTCAGGAAACCAGCCCCAGCTACTGAGGAGGTGAAGACTACGTTTATTACTCTATTAAACTGCTGTATCTAAATAAAACTTTGTTCTAACCTCAGCGCCTCAATATTTGTTTCCTCTGCATTATCTGCTTCGTACAGTATATCTGTCGGTACAGTGGTGATTATTTAATCCTCAAACTTGTGAAAAGTTTACTTTTTTTTACTTTTCTTTTAAAGATATATATGGGAACAATTAAATAACTTTTTCTCTTGGGTTAGATTTAAATAACAAGTAGGACAGTGCTTTTATTGAGGCAAGAAGAAAATGTGATGGTATCAAAGGTATTTTACTTAATAATTTCTGTATATAGCCTGTTTCAGCTTTTTCAGCTAATTCTACATTTTTTAATCCAACTTTTCCAGCCTAATTTAGCAAGATCATGCTCTTGTTTTAGCTATTGTTTAGCTGGTTTTAGCAAATTAAAGCTTTTTCAGACGATTTCCACTTTATTTTGCTTATTTTCTCCTTATTTCAGATGTTTTAAATTTTTTATTTGTTCTTTTATGGGTTTAACTGATGCGCTCTGCACTTCTGGCTAAAACTGCCCTTCATTTAAGTTTTTATGCCTTTGTCCATTCTCACAGTCAAGCATGTAGACACCACACAGCTATTAATCTTTATTGTCACAGGAACCAGGACTCAGTGAATACACAGATGCCTCCCACACAGGAAGTGTCAAGACAGACTGAACGTTCCTTTCGGCGAGCCAGCCCATCCTGAATCTTTTTTTTCGTGTATCCCTCCAGAACTTTTTTCTTTGTCTTCCTCACACACTCAGTTGGCCTTATGTTCAACAAGATTTTCAACACATAAGACAGACCAGCTCACGCTAACCTTATAATTCACAGGACAGACAACAGATAGACAGACCAACCTAACAGGCACGCGAAACTCTGATGCCAGAAAAACTTCAGCAATAAAAAATATATTCATTTTATTAATATTTTTTTTTTTAGAACCATAAGATTGGTATAATTGTGTGTTGACTCCTCACATTGTCAAGAACCCCACTATTTTAGAACATAAAAAAGATTTAGTATTATGTGACTAATTTTGCTTTATTTTACTTAAATGGTCTAGGTTTGAAACTCTATCGGACTATTTTATCAGCGTAGGTCAGCGCGTTTTCCTCAATTTCTCACTCAGTCCCACACTTTACTTATTTTATTTGTTTGTGGGTTTGATTTTTCAATACCTTTATTCCTAGTGTATTATAACGTATTTTACGCATGGTAATATACAATACACCACCTCACCAGATTCCGCCTCTACTTATCATGAATCAAATTATAAGTAGATTTAATTGACACTGTTTTATAGTTAGCCACAAAACCTAACGAGACTACAGTAAACTCAGTCTAGGGTTACAGGAGTGACGGCAAATATTTATTCTAAAACCCCACTCTCCCTCAACCAGATGGACCCGTCGGACCACTGGGGGCGCGACCACTGCGTGTTTTCCTCTGGAATCTGGAGTCTTGGCTGGAAACTTATAATTCTACTTTTAATTTTAACGTTCCTTTTTTTTCACACGTATTAAACCTGGAGTCCAAACACACTGAGTAAAATTTGCCTATAAATGTCCAATTTCAGATTTTTTGTTGAAACAGGCAATCTGCTTACCTCTTATTGTTGTGTAGACCGGTCACTGATCAGTGTTCTGGACTCGCGCTTGTCCCTTCCTGTCCGCGTGCAACCATCTCGGTAGGACCTCCAAATTTGTTGGCGTTGTTTTTCTTATTCGCCCCGAGTTCGTTGTTTGGTCTCACTTTGGATCAGAAAAGGAGAAACTCTGAAAACACGACAAACGTGCCCTTAATAGTTCCAAAACCATTTTTTATTAATTGTAAGTTTAAAGAGTCA
>JBBPBX010097883.1:0-12779 GCA_038048925.1 Garcialebias charrua
GATGTGGGTATATCACTGAAGGTTTGATGTATTAGACAGTTTTCGTGTAGGTGCTATTAGTGTTTCGTTTGTGATGGCGTTACGTCTGATTCGCCATATTGCCACGCCCACATGCTCCACCCAAAACGGTCAGTGTTGGAAAGCTTGTTACAGCAACATGTCTTTGGTCACTGGACAGACCGTCACGCTGATTAGGTAACAGGTGTCCGATCGGGACGTTCAATGTACAACTGTACACTTCCTGTTGTGAGGGGGCGTGGCTTAATTAATGTCATGATTTGACCATTCAGTATTGCAGGGGACTGGTTGTGGGTCAATCACTGAAGGTTTGATGTATTAGACAGTTTTCGTGTAGGTGCTATTAGTGTTTCGTTTTTCATGGCGAGATACCTAACTTTGAGGCCAGGCCACGCCCCTTCATCATATATGAAAACATGAGGTTTTGATCATTTGTTACTCCTGCATGTCTGAGTGATGAGTCTGCCAAATTTGGTGAGATTTAGGATATAATAAAGCCCCCAAACGGCCATTTCATTTTAGCTCCATTCATTTTCAATGGGAAAAAGATGGCCGAAAAGGCTGAATATCTCAAAAAGCTAAAGTTGCAGCATTACCAAAAGTCATAGCCGGATTGTCCTAAATGAGCTGAACATTTTGATATATGAATTGTTGAAATCGCACCAAAACTGTGCGAGTAGTTACATGCCAAAAAACGTACGGAGTGAAGATAGTAACATCTATAAACTGTAGATAATAATAATAATAAATATAAACACAATCTCTATAGTGTGAATGCCTTGTTGGCATTCACACAACTAGAAAAACCGCATTTCCTACGAAAATGCACGTGTGAATGCCTTAGCGCCGCTCCGCCCTTCTCGCGACGACCGCGGGAAGTCTAGCTGGTCCACCCCGAAACACTCTCGTGCCTTTCCCGTACCCGTTCGGCACCCAATGCGTGCACCCGATTTGGTCCACATTCCAAAATGGCCGCCTTCCCATTTATCGTACACCGTTGATGCCAGAGGGTTTTCTGTGCGTCTTTGTGAATTGGACAAGCGTACCAAATTTCATGATCCTACGTGAAACTAAGGCCAATGCGAAGGGTAGTTTGAAATTTTCTAGGTGGCGCTCTTGAGCCGTTTCTGTTGCAATTTTGGCCACGCCCCCAAAATATGTAATCGTTCACCAGTCCTGATGAGTCTGCCAATTTTGGTGAGTTTTGGGATATGAAAAAGCCCCCAAAATGCTATTTCATTTTAGCTCCATTCATTTTCAATGGGATAAAAATGGCCGAAAATGTCGCCTTTCCTTTCATCGTACAACGTTGGTGCCAGAGGGTTTTCTGTGCGCCTTGGTGAATCGGGGAGGTGTACCAAATTTCATGATCCTACGTGAAACTAAGGCCAATGCGGAGGGTAGTTTGAAATATTCTAGGTGGCGCTCTTGAGCCGTTTCTGTTGCAATTTTGGCCACGCCCCCAAAATATGTAATTTTTCACCAGTCCTGACGAGTCTGCCAAATTTGGTGAGTTTTGGGATATGATAAAGCTCCCCAAAGGCCAAACGTATTGTGACGGCGTTACGTCTGATTCGCCACATCGCCACGCCCACATGCTCCACCCAAAACAGTCATTGTTGGAAAGCTTGTTACAACACTATGTCTTTGGTCACTGGACAGACCGTCACGCTGATTAGGTAACAGGTGTCCAATCCGGACGTTCAATGTACAACTGTACACTTCCTGTTGTGAGGGGGCGTGGCTTAATTATTGTCATGATTTGACCAGTCAGTATTGCAGGGGACCGGATGTGGGTATATCACTGAAGGTTTGATGTATTAGACAGTTTTCGTGTAGGTGCTATTAGTGTTTCGTTTGTGATGGCGTTACGTCTGATTCGCCATATTGCCACGCCCACATGCTCCACCCAAAACGGTCAGTGTTGGAAAGCTTGTTACAGCAACATGTCTTTGGTCACTGGACAGACCGTCACGCTGATTAGGTAACAGGTGTCCGATCGGGACGTTCAATGTACAACTGTACACTTCCTGTTGTGAGGGGGCGTGGCTTAATTAATGTCATGATTTGACCATTCAGTATTGCAGGGGACTGGTTGTGGGTCAATCACTGAAGGTTTGATGTATTAGACAGTTTTCGTGTAGGTGCTATTAGTGTTTCGTTTTTCATGGCGAGATACCTAACTTTGAGGCCAGGCCACGCCCCTTCATCATATATGAAAACATGAGGTTTTGATCATTTTTTACTCCCCCATGTCTGAGTGATGAGTCTGCCAAATTTGGTAAGATTTAGGATATGATAAAGCTCCCAAACGGCCATTTCATTTTAGCTCCATTCATTTTCAATGGGAAAAAGATGGCCGAAAAGGCTGAATATCTCAAAAAGCTAAAGTTGCAGCATTACCAAAAGTCATAGCCGGATTGTCCTAAATGAGCTGAACATTTTGATATATGAATTGTTGAAATCGCACCAAAACTGTGCGAGTAGTTACATGCCAAAAAACGTACGGAATGAAGATAGTAACATCTATAAACTGTAGATAATAATAAATATAAACACAATCTCTATAGTGTGAATGCCTTGTTGGCATTCACACAACTAGAAAAACCGCATTTCCTACGAAAATGCACGTGTGAATGCCTTAGCGCCGCTCCGCCCTTCTCGCGGCGACCGCGGGAAGTCGAGCTGGTCCACCCCGAAACACTCTCGTGCCTTTCCCGTACCCGTTCGGCACCCAGTGCGTGCACTCAATTTGGTCCACATTCCAAAATGGCCGCCTTCCCATTTATCGTACAACGTTGACGCCAGAGGGTTTTCTGTGCGTCTTGGTGAATTGGACAAGTGTACCAAATTTCATGATCCTACGTGAAACTAAGGCCAATGCGGAGGGTAATTTGAAATATTCTAGGTGGCGCTCTTGAGCCCTTTCTGTTGCAATTTTGGCCACGCCCCCAAAATATGTAATTTTTCACCAGTCCTGACGAGTCTGCCAAATTTGGTGAGTTTTGGGATATGATAAAGCTCCCAAAAGGCCAAACGTATTGTGACGGCGTTACGTCTGATTCGCCACATCGCCACGCCCACATGCTCCACCCAAAACAACCAGTCGTGGAAAGCTTGTTACAGCAACATGTCTTCGGTCACTGGACAGACCGTCACGCTGATTAGGTAACAGGTGTCCGATCGGGATGTTCAATGTACAACTGTACACTTCCTGTTGTGAGGGGGCGTGGCTTAATTATTGTCATGATTTGACCATTCAGTATTGCAGGGGACCGGATGTGGGTCAATCACTGAAGGTTTGATGTATTAGACTGTTTTCGTGTAGGTGCTATTAGTGTTTCGTTTGTGACGGCGTGACGGCTGATTCGCCACATCGCCACGCCCACATGCTCCACCCAAAACGGTCAGTGTTGGAAAGCTTGTTACAGCAACATGTCTTCGGTCACTGGACAGACCGTCCCGCTGATTAGGTAACAGGTGTCCGATCGGGACGTTCAATGTATAACTGTACACTTCCTGTTGTGAGGGGGCGTGGCTTAATTAATGTCATGATTTGACCATTCAGTATTGTAGGGGACCGGTTGTGGGTCAATCACTGAAGATTTGATGTATTAGACCGTTTTCGTGTAGGTGCTATTAGTGTTTCGTTTTCCATGGCGAGATACCTAACTTTGAGGCCAGGCCACGCCCCTTCAGCATATATGAAAACGTGAGGTTTTGTTCATTTTTTACTCCCCCATGTCTGAGTGATGAGTCTGCCAAATTTGGTGAGATTTAGGATATGATAAAGCCCCCAAACGGCCATTTCATTTTAGCTCCATTCATTTTCAATGGGAAAAAAATGGCCGAAAAGGCTAAATAATTCAAAAAGCTAAAGTTGCAGCATTACCAAAAGTCATAGCCGGATTGTCCTGAGCGAGCTGGACATTTTGATATATGAATTGTTGAAATGGCACCAAAACTGTGCGAGTAGTTACATGCCAAAAAACGTACGGAATGAAGATAGTAACTATAACTAGAAAAACCGCATTTCCTGCGAAAATGCACGTGTGAATGCCTTAGCGCCGCTCCGCCCTTCTCGCGGCGATCGCGGGAAGTCGAGCTGGTCCACCCTGAAACACTCTCGTGCCTTTCCCGTACCCTTTCGGCACCCAATGCACGCACCCAATTTGGTCCACATTCCAAAATGGCCGCCTTCCCATTTATCGTACAACGTTGATGCCAGAGGGTTTTCTGTGCGTCTTGGTGAATTGGACAAGCGTACCAAATTTCATGATCCTACGTGAAACTAAGGCCAATGCGGAGGGTAGTTTGAAATTTTCTAGGTGGCGCTCTTGAGCCGTTTCTTTTGAAATTTTGGCCACGCCCCCAAAATATGTAATTGTTCACCAGTCCTGATGAGTCCGCCAATTTTGGTGAGTTTTGGGATATGAAAAAGCCCCCAAAATGCTATTTCATTTTAGCTCCATTCATTTTCAATGGGATAAAAATGGCCGAAAAGGTCGCCTTTCCTTTCATCGCACAACGTTGGTGCCAGAGGGTTTTCTGTGCGCCTTGGTGAATCGGGGAGGTGTACCAAATTTCATGATCCTACGTGAAACTAAGGCCAATGCGGAGGGTAGTTTGAAATATTCTAGGTGGCGCTCTTGAGCCCTTTCTGTTGCAATTTTGGCCACGCCCCCAAAATATGTAATCGTTCACCAGTCCTGACGAGTCTGCCAAATTTGGTGAGTTTTGGGATATGATAAAGCTCCCAAAAGGCCAAACGTATTGTGACGGCGTTACGTCTGATTCGCCACATCGCCACGCCCACATGCTCCACCCAAAACAACCAGTCGTGGAAAGCTTGTTACAGCAACATGTCTTCGGTCACTGGACAGACCGTCACGCTGATTAGGTAACAGGTGTCCGATCGGGATGTTCAATGTACAACTGTACACTTCCTGTTGTGAGGGGGCGTGGCTTAATTATTGTCATGATTTGACCATTCAGTATTGCAGGGGACCGGATGTGGGTCAATCACTGAAGGTTTGATGTATTAGACTGTTTTCGTGTAGGTGCTATTAGTGTTTCGTTTGTGACGGCGTGACGGCTGATTCGCCACATCGCCACGCCCACATGCTCCACCCAAAACGGTCAGTGTTGGAAAGCTTGTTACAGCAACATGTCTTCGGTCACTGGACAGACCGTCCCGCTGATTAGGTAACAGGTGTCCGATCGGGACGTTCAATGTATAACTGTACACTTCCTGTTGTGAGGGGGCGTGGCTTAATTAATGTCATGATTTGACCATTCAGTATTGTAAGGGACCGGTTGTGGGTCAATCACTGAAGGTTTGATGTATTAGACGGTTTTCGTGTAGGTGCTATTAGTGTTTCGTTTTTCATGGCGAGATGCCTAATTTTGAGGCCAGGCCACGCCCCTTCAGCATATATGAAAACGTGAGGTTTTGATCATTTTTTACTCCCCCATGTCTGAGTGATGAGTCTGCCAAATTTGGTGAGATTTAGGATATGATAAAGCCCCCAACATGCCATTTCATTTTAGCTCCATTCATTTTCAATGGGAAAAAAATGGCCGAAAAGGCTAAATAATTCAAAAAGCTAAAGGTGCAGCATTACCAAAAGTCATAGCCGGATTGTCCTGAACGAGCTGAACATTTTGATATATGAATTGTTGAAATGGCACCAAAACTGTGCGAGTAGTTAGATGCCAAAAAACGTACGGAATGAAGATAGTAACATCTATAAACTATAAATAAATATAAACACAATCTCTATAGTGTGAATGCCTTGTTGGCATTCACACAAATATAAACACAATCTCTATAGTGTGAATGCCTTGTTGGCATTCACACAAATATAAACACAATCTCTATAGTGTGAATGCCTATGTGGCATTCACACAACTAGATTGCATTTCCTGAGAAAATGCATGTGTGAATGCCAAAATGGCCGCTTCACCCAACTTGCATGTTCAATCAAAATGGCCGCTTTACCTAATGTGCTTATTAAATCAAACTGGCTACCTTGTCTACTTTAATTGTAGAACCAAAATGGCAACAATACATGCATTGACTTACTTTGCAAGGCAAGTAACTGCCTTGTATATTGAACCAAAATGGCGGCCTCACCTAATTTGCATGTTCAATCAAAATGGTTGCTTCACCTAATGTATGTTAGAGATGGTCCATAGCTACAACCTCACCAAATTTCAGCTCTCTATGAATAAAGATGGCTGAGTTAAAGCCATTTGAAAGTAACATTGGCAGCCATCAGCTGAAATTGGTCAAAAACAGCTGAACAACAGCTAAAACAAGCAGAAAATATCTTAAATTACCAGAAGGAAGTTGGTAGAACATGGTTTTGCTGAATTAGGCTGAAAAAAGTTGGATTGATTAAAAAAAATTGTTGAAATAGCTGAAAAAGCTGAAATTTGCATAAACAGCTAAATAGTAGCTAAAATAGCAAAAATATCTTAATCTTTCAAAAATTTGCTGAAAGGAGCATAATGATCATAAGTCAGTATAAGTACAACAATGTTGAAGTAAGCTGCATTAAGCTGAAAAGATTGCAAAGTCGTTGTAGAAACAGTTGAAATTAGCTGAAAGTAGCCGAAATATTTTTAAAAAATGTACAAGGTAGCTGAAGGAAGTTGAGTTGGTCCAAAATGTGAAAGGAGTAGTGAAATATTGTAATGAGTTCCAAAGATATCAAGGATGTAAAATGAGCTCATTGAGTTCATTTGAGCTCCATTCATTTTCAATGGGAAAAAAATGGCCGAAAAGGCTGAATATTTCAAAAAGCTAAAGTTGCACCAATACCAAAAGTCATAGCCATCATGTCCTGAATGAGCTGAACATTTTGATATATGAATTGTTGAAATAGCACAAAAACTGTAGGAGGAGTAGCGTGCCAAAAAACGTACGGAATCAGGATAGTAACAGATGTAATTGTAACACTAGATTGCATTTCCTGAGAAAATGCATGTGTGAATGCCAAAATGGCCGCTTCACCCAACTTGCATGTTCAATCAAAATGGCCGCTTTACCTAATGTGCTTATTAAATCAAAATGGCTAACTTGTCTACTTAAATTGTAGAACCAAAATGGTAACAATACATGCATTGACTTACTTCGCAAGGCAATTAACTGCCTTGTATATTGAACCAAAATGGCCACTTCACCTAATTTGCATATTCAATCAAAATGGCCGTTTCACCTAATGCATGATAAAGAATGTCCATAGCTACAACCTCACCAAATTTCGGCTCTCTATGAATAAATATGGCTGATTTAAAGCCATTTGAAAGTAGCGTTGGTGGCCATCTTGGATTTTACAGTATTTTTAATGTTTTGCTTTGTCGGCCATCTTGGATTTTTGATTTGGATTCCGTACATGATAGAGGATTCCCTCAGCTACAACCTCACCAAATTTCGGCTCTCTATGTATAATGATGGCTGAGTTAAAGCATTTGAAAGTAGCGTTGGCGGCCATCTTGGATTTTACAGTATTTTTAATGTTTTGCTTTGTCTGCCATCTTGGATTTTTGATTTGGATTCCGTACATGATAGAGGATTCCCTCAGCTACAACCTCACCAAATTTCAGCTCTCTATGAATAAAGATGGCTGAGTTAAAGCCATTTGAATGTAGCGTTGGCGGCCATCTTGGATTTTTACAGTTTTTTAATGTTTTACTTTGTCGGCCATCTTGGATTTTTGATTTGGATTCCGTACGTGATAGATAATGTCCTCGGCTACAACCTCACCAAATTTCGGCTCTCTATGTATAAAGATGGCTGAGTTAAAGCCATTTGAAAGTAGCATTGGCGGCCATCTTGGATTTTTGATTTTGATATTGCATTTGATAGGAAACATTCTCAGCTATCACTACACCAAGTTTCAGGTCAATATCTCTAAAATTGACCATTTTATAGTATTTTTACTTTTTTGCATTGTCGGCCATCTTGGATTTTTTTTTTGGATTCTATACATGATAGATAATGTCCTCAGCTACAACCTCACCAAATTTCAGCTCTCTATGTATAAAGATGGTCGAGTTATAACCATTTGAAAGTAGCGTTGGCGGCCATCAGCTGAAATTGGTCAAAAACAGCTGAATATTATCTAAAATAGCAGAAATAAGCTTGAATTAGCAGCAGGATTTAGTAAGAGCTTAATTGGGAATAATCTGAAACATCTTAAACAATCTGAAATCTGAAATAATCTGAAATAAGCAAAAAAAGTGGAAATTATCTGAAAAAAGCTAAAGATAGCATAAACAGCTGAATATTATCTAAAATAGCAGAAATAAGCTTAAATTATCTGAAGTAATTAGAAATAGCATAATTGTGATTAATCTGAAATATCTGAAACAATCTGAAATCTGAAAAAATCTGAACTAAGCAGAAATAAGCAAAATAAAATTGAAATTATCTGAAAAAAGCTTAAGATAGCAAAAACAGCTGAATATTATCTGAAATAGCAGAAAGAAGCTTAAATGTCTTAGAAATTAGTAGAGAGAGTACAGTTTTGCAGAATTAGGCTGGAAAAAGTTGAAATGAGTTCAAATAATGTAAAATTTGTTGAAACAAGCCTAAATTAGCATAAAAACAGCTTAATAGTAGCTAAAATGGCAGAAGAAGCTGAAACTAGCAGAAATAAGCACAAAGCAGCATCATCTGAATAATCTAAAATATCTGAAACAATCTGAAATCTGAAAAAATCTGAACTAAGCAGAAATAAGCAAAATAAAGTTGAAATTATCTGAAAAAAGCTTAAGATAGCAAAAACAGCTGAATATTATCTGAAATAGCAGAAAGAAGCTTAAATGTCTTAGAAATTAGTAGAGAGAGTACATTTTTGCAGAATTTGGCTGGAAAAAGATGAAATGAGTTCAAATAATGTGGAATGTGTTGAAACAAGCCTAAATTAGCATAAAAACAGCTTAATAGTAGCTAAAATAGCAGAAGAAGCTGAAACTAGCAGAAATAAGCACAAAGCAGCAGAAGATGAAGTATCTGAAACAATCTGAAATTGAAAAAAATCTGAAATAAGTAGAAATAAGCAAAATAAAGTTGAAAATATCTGAATAAAGCTGAAATTGGCCAAAAACAGCTGAACAACAGCTAAAACAAGCAGAAACAATCTTAAATTACCAGAAGGAAGTTGGTAGAGCATGGTTTTGCTGAATTAGGCTGAAAAAAGTTGGATTGATTAAAAAAAATTGTTGAAATAGCTGAAAAAGCTGAAACTATCATAAAACAGCTAAATAGTAGCTAAAATAGCTAAAATATCCCAATCTTTCAAAAATTATCTGAAAGGAGCATAATGATCTGAAGTTAGCAGAAATAAGTCAGTAGAAGTACAAAAATGTTGAAGTAAGCTGCATAAAGCTGAAAAGAGTGCAAAGCAGTTGAAAAAACAGCTGAAATTAGCTGAAAGTAGCTGAAATATTTTTAAAAAAATGTACAAGGTAGCTGAAGGAAGCTAAGCTGGTCCAAAATGTGAAAGGAGTAGTGAAATATTCTAAAGAGTTCCAAAGATATCAAGGATGAAAAATTAGCTCCATTCATTTTCAATGGGGAAGAAAATGGCCGAAAAGGCTAAATAATTCAAAAAGCTAAAGTTGCACCAATACCAAAAGTCATAGCACCCATGTCCTAATTGAGCTGAACGTTTTGATATATGGATTGTAGAAATAGCACAAAAACTGTAGGAGGAGTAGCGTGCCAAAAAACGTACGGAATCAGGATAGTAACCGGAATAATAATAATAATAAATATAAACACAATCACTATAGTGTGAATGCCTATGTGGCATTCACACAACTAGAAAATTTGCATTTCCTACGAAAATGCACGTGTGAATGCCTTAGCGCCGCTCCGCCCTTCTCGTGGCGACCGCGGGAAGTCGAGCTAGTCCACCCTGAAACACTCTCGTGCCTTTCCCGTACCCGTTCGGCACCCAATGTATGCACCCAATTTGGTCCACATTCCAAAATGGCCGCCTTCCCATTTATCGTACAATGTTGATGCCAGAGGGTTTTCTGTACGTCTTTGTGAATTGGACAAGTGTACCAAATTTCATGATCCTACGTGAAACTAAGGCCAATGCGGAGGGTAGTTTGAAATATTCTAGGTGGCGCTCTTGAGCCGTTTCTGTTGCAATTTTGGCCACGCCCCCAAAATATGTAATTTTTCACCAGTCCTGACGAGTCTGCCAAATTTGGTGAGTTTTGGGATATGATAAAGCTCCCAAAAGGCCAAACGTATTGTGACGGCGTTACGTCTGATTCGCCACATCGCCACGCCCACATGCTCCACCCAAAACGGTCAGTGTTGGAAAGCTTGTTACATCAACATGTCTTTGGTCACTGGAAAGACCGTCATGCTGATTAGGTAACAGGTGTCCGATCGGGACCTTCAATGTACAACTGTACACTTCCTGTTGTGAGGGGGCGTGGCTTAATTAATGTCATGATTTGACCATTCAGTATTGCAGGGGACCGGATGTGGGTCAATCACTGAAGGTTTGATGTATTAGACAGTTTTCGTGTAGGTGCTATTAGTGTTTCGTTTGTGACGGCGTTACGTCTGATTCGCCACGTCGCCACGCCCACATGCTCCACCCAAAACGGTCAGTGTTGGAAAGCTTGTTACAGCAACATGTCTTCGGTCACTGGACAGACCGTCCCGCTGATTAGGTAACAGGTGTCCGATCGGGACCTTCAATGTATAACTGTACACTTCCTGTTGTGAGGGGGCGTGGCTTAATTAATGTCATGATTTGACCATTCAGTATTGTAGGGGACCGGTTGTGGGTCAATCACTGAAGGTTTGATGTATTAGACAGTTTTCTTGTAGGTGCTATTAGTGTTTCGTTTTTCATGGCGAGATACCTAACTTTGAGGCCAGGCCACGCCCCTTCAGCATATATGAAAATGCGAGGTTTTGATAAATATTTACTCCCCCATGTCTGAATGATGAGTCTGCCAAATTTGGTGAGTTTTAGGATACGATAAAGCCCCCAAAAGGCCATTTCATTTTAGCTCCATTCATTTTCAATGGGAAAAAAATGGCCGAAAAGGCTAAATATCTCAAAAAGCTAAAGTTGCACCATTACCAAAAGTCATTGCTGGATTGTCCTGAACGAGCTGAACATTTTGATATATGATATGTTGAAATGGCACGAAAACTGTAGGAGGAGTAGGACGCCAAAAAACGTACGGACGGAAGATAGTAACATATAAGAATAATAAATAATAATAAATATAAACACAATCTCTATAGTGTGAATGCCTTGTTGGCATTCACACAACAAATATAAACACAATCTCTATAGTGTGAATGCCTTGTTGGCATTCACACAAATATAAACACAATCTCTATAGTGTGAATGCCTTGTTGGCATTCACACAACTAGATTGCATTTCCTGAGAAAATGCATGTGTGAATGCCAAAATGGCCGCTTCACCCAACTTGCATGTTCAATAAAAATGGCCGCTTTACCTAATGTGCTTATTAAATCAAAATGGCTACCTTGTCTACTTAAATTGTAGAACCAAAATGGTAACAATACATGCATTGACTTACTTCGCAAGGCAATTAACTGCCTTGTATATTGAACCAAAATGGCCACTTCACCTAATTTGCATATTCAATCAAAATGGCCGCTTCACCTAATGCATGATAAAGTATGTCCATAGCTACAACCTCACCAAATTTCGGCTCTCTTTGAATAAAGATGGCTGAGTTAAAGCCATTTGAAAGTAGCGTTGGCAGCCATCAGCTGAAATTGGTCAAAAACAGCTGAACAACAGCTAAAACAAGCAGAAAATATCTTAAATTACCAGAAGGAAGTTGGTAGAACATGGTTTTGCTGAATTAGGCTGAAAAAAGTTGGATTGATTAAAAAAAATTGTTTGAAATAGCTGAAAAAGGTGAAATTTGCATAAACAGCTAAATAGTAGCTAAAATAGCAAAAATATCCTAATCTTCCAAAAATTAGCTGAAAGGAGCATAATGATCTGAAATTAGCATAAATAAGTCAGTAGAAGTATAAAAATGTTGAAGTAAGCTGCATTAAGCTGAAAAGATCGCAAAATCGTTGAAGAAACAGCTGGAATTAGCTGAAAGTAGCCAAAATATTTTTTAAAAATGTACAAGGTAGCTGAAGGAAGCTAAGTTGGTCCAAAATGTGAAAAGAGTAGTGAAATATTGTAATGAGTTCCAAAGATATCAAGGATGTAAAATGAGCTCATAGAGTTCATTTGAGCTCCATTCATTTTCAATGGGAAAAAAATGGCCGAAAAGGCTGAATATTTCAAAAAGCTAAAGTTGCACCAATACCAAAAGTCATAGCCATCATGTCCTGAATGAGCTGAACATTTTGATATATGAATTGTTGAAATAGCACAAAAACTGTAGGAGGAGTAGCGTGCCAAAAAACGTACGGAATCAGGATAGTAACAGATGTAATTGTAACACTAGATTGCATTTCCTGAGAAAATGCATGTGTGAATGCCAAAATGGCCGCTTCATCCAACTTGCATGTTCAATCAAAATGGCCGCTTTACCTAATGTGCTTATTAAATCAAACTGGCTAACTTGTCTACTTAAATTGTAGAACCAAAATGGTAACAATACATGCATTGACTTACTTTGCAAGGCAATTAACTGCCTTGTTTATTGAACCAAAATGGCCACTTCACCTAATTTGCATATTCAATAAAAATGGCCGCTTCACCTAATGCATGAT
>JBBPBX010097884.1:0-12779 GCA_038048925.1 Garcialebias charrua
CTCCCATGCCCGAGTTTTTGCCTCAGCAACCACCTTATTCTGCATGCCGTTTGGACTGCCAGTACCCATCAGCTGCTTCCGGGGTCCCACAGGCCAAAAAGGCCCAATAGGACTCCTTCTTTAGCCTGACAGCATCCCTCACCGTCGGTGTCCACCACCGGGTTCAGGGGTTACCGCCACGACATGCACCAACAACCTTATGGCCATAGCTCCGATAAGCCGCCTTGACAATAGAGGTGCGGAACATGGCCCACTCGGATTCAGTGTCCCCTTTCTCCCTCGGAACGTGTTCAAATCTCTCCTGGAGGTGGGAGTTAAAGCTCCATCTTTCGGGAGACTCTGCCAGACGTTCCCAGCTGACCCTCACAATACGTTTGGGTCTGCCAGGTCTGACCGGCATCTTCCCCCACCATCGGAGCCAACTCACCACCAGATAGTGGTCAATTGACAGCTCCATCCCTCTCTTCACCTGAGTATCCAAGACATGCGGCCGCAGATCAGATGAGACAACAACAAAGTCCATCATCGAACTGTGACCTAGGGTATCCTGATACCAAGAGCACATATGGACACCCTTATGCTTGAACATGGTGTTCGTTATGGACAATCTACAGTATGATGAGCACAGAAGTCCAATAACAGAATACCACTCGGGTTCAGATCAGGGGGCCGTTCCTCCCAACCCCACCCTTCCAGGTCTCACTGTCATTGCCCACGTGAGCATTGAAGTCCCCCAGTAGAACAAGGGAGTCCCCAGGAGGTGCACTCTCCAATACCCCCTCCAAGGACTCCAAAAAGGGTGGGTAATCAGAGCTGCCGTTTGGCGCATAGGTACAAACAACAGTCAAAGCCCGTCCCTCCACATGTAGGCGGAGGGAGGCTACCCTCTCATTCACCGGGGTGAACTCCAATGTACAAGCACCAAGATGGGGGGGGGGGCAACAAGTATGCCCAATACTGCTCAGCGCCCCTCACCAGGGGTAACTCCAGAGTGGAAGAGTGTCCAACCCTTCTCAAGGAAACTGGTTCCAGAGCCAGAGCCATGCGTTCAGGTGAGTCAAACTATTTCTAGGCAGGAACCTCTCGACATCACACACTAGCTCAGGCTCCTTCTACACCAGAGAGATGACATTCCACATCCCAATAGCAAGCTTCTGTAGCCGAGGATCAGACCACCAGTGTCCCCGCCCTCGGCCACCACCCATCCCACATTGCACCCGACCCCTTTGGCCCCTCCCACAGGTCAACACAAAAGAGGAAAAAGGGGACAGGTATCAATCTCGCTTTGAGTTATATTCTTTGTCGAATGCATGCTGTGAGCGACAAGTGTCCAGAGTGTCATAAAAACAGCAACGTAGGTGTCAGAGTTATTTATTTATCATCTCAGTAGCAGAGGAGAGTGACATGGTTCAAGCGTGGCTCCCAAAATGATAAGGGAGTCATATTTGTTCATAACTTTATTATTAGTAAGCCTGTGAGTTGCTGGATCCAAGAAAACAGTTGCCGGAACGCACCTGATAAAATAATAGAGTTCCCAGATCTTGTCCAAATTAAGCCCTGCATCAGGCTCTGGGGGATCATGGTGTTGAAGGCAGATGTGATGTCCACAAAGAGCATGCGGATGTAGGAGTCCTTCTCCAGGTGGATGAGAGCAGTGTGGACCACAGAGGAGATAGTGTCCTTGGTTGATCAGTTCTTGAAGTATTCATTCAACCTTTATTTAGGCAGGTTAATCTCATTGAGCCTTGAGGACTCATTTACAAGAGAGACATGTATACAAACTAAAGAATGATGACAACAGCAACAGTAGATTTTCCTTGAATAATCAACAATAGACAAACTTAAGAGAGAAATACAGTTTTTTTAAACAAGTTAAAACAAAGATATCAAAGTAGCAAAACAGACAGATGATAAGGTAGATGTAGAAAGTCAAAAACAGGAACATATCTGCATTGTTTTTTGCCAGGATTCCAACAGATTCTTAAAGCCATTTAGAGAGGTCTAGGCCAAAAGCTTCAGATCTTTTTGTAAGATATTTCAAGAAGCAGGAGCAGAATAGGAGAAGGCCCTTTTGCCAAATTAAGTTCTCACTGATGGAACACTGCAGGTTGTCATGTCCTGAGCATGCAAGCTGTAGCTGCACTCACGCAAAGATATGTAGGAGGAGATGTATGAAGGCAGCAGACCAAGAAGTGAAAATGTACCAATGTAAGAGGCTGCGTGAGTTTAATGATGTCCAGTTAACCAATGAATACAGGGTGCAGTGGTGGGTATGATAATCACAGCCAGTGGGCTGTTAGGAATCAGTTAGGAATCTTAGTGCACCATGATAGACAGCATCCAACACCTGCAGGGTGCTTGTAAGAGCATTCATGTAGATAATGTCACCGTAATCAATGGAGGGAAGAAAAGTCACAGATACAAGGCATTTCCTAGCATTCAGTGTTAGACATGATCTGTTTCTGAAAAAGAAACCCAGTTTAACTTTCAGTTTCTTTACTAGGTTTTCCGCATGGAGTTTAAAAGAGAGATGTGAATTGACCAGGATACCCAAATATTTATAGGAATCAACCAACTCAATAGGGACACAATTTGAGGATAAAATCAGAGAAAGAACTGCTGGGACCGACTTCCTATTTGAAAAAAGGATCCCTATGGTTTTGTCAGCATTTAGGACAAGTTTGAGACTAAACAAATCTGACTGGATGATTTCAAAAGCTGACTGCAAAAGCTGGATAGACTTAGCAACTGTTTTAGCTTGACAATAAACAACTGTGTCATCAACATAGAAATGTAAGGATGCATCAGGGATGCTCTGACCTACCTTACCTATGTAGATTGTGAAGAGGGTTGGTCCTAAGACTGAGCCTTGTGGTTCACAATTTTTAACTGTTAAATAACTGGAAAAAGTACCGTCATGTTGAACACATTGCCTCAGATAGGAAAGATAATTAGAAAACCAACCAATGGTGTGATCTGAGAAACCAATTTCTGAGAGCTTATGACACAAGATGTTATGATCCACAGTGTCAAAAGCTTTAGACAGGTCTAAGAAAAGTGCAGCACAATAATCCTTAGCATCCAATGCTTCAACAACGTCATTAAGAACCTTCAGTGAAGCAGTCGTTGTGCTGTGTTTTTTCCTGAAACCAGATTGATGGAGAGGTAAGATGTTAAATGAGTCCAGATAATTTTTGATTTGAGAGTTTATCAGTTTTTCTAGAACCTTGGCTAAAATGCAGAGTTTAGAGATTGGTCGATAATTGTTCAGTGAGGTGGGGTCACCTCCCTTCAGCAAAGGAAGAACAAAGGCTGTTTTCCAAGCATCCGGAATGGAGTTTTGGCTTATGGACAGATTAAAGATGTGGGTCACAGGGACTGTGATGATATGAGCAGCCAGCCTTAAGAAATAAGGTGGAAGTTCATCTGGACCTGCAGATTTTTTAGGATCAAGATCTTTTAACAGTTTATTTACCTCACTGACTGAGAACGGAGAAAAAGAGAAGGTGTGATTAACTGAGGATTGACTTGTAGGAGGGATTTGATTTGTAGAAGTTTGGTTATTAGATGAAGTGGCTGATTTTCCATTAGTAACTGTGTCAAATAATGAACTAGAAGCAACAAAATGTTTGTTGAAACAGTTCAGGATCTCGTGCTTATTTGACACAGGAACAGAGTTAACGAGAAGTTGTGATGGGAGGTCAGATGATTGGGGGATGCCTGAGAGAGATTTAATGGTTTTCCAGAATTTTTTTGGGTCGTTTAGATTTTTGGAGGTCTGAGATAATAACTAGTTACATTTTGCAGCTTTGATGGCAGTTGGACATTTATCCCTCAGCTACCAAAAATTCAACCAATCAGTGTCTGAGCCTGATTTTCTCGCTGCAACCCAAAGATAGTCTCTCCTGTACAGGAGGTCAGCTAGTTCAGGAGTAAACCAGGGGTTGTCATGTCCCTTTATCCTGAACTGCGGAAAGGAGCATGTTTGTTCACAAAATAAATGAAACTACCATATTTTTGGTCTATACGTTGCACCTTTTTGCCTAATTTGCATGCCCTGCGACTTATAGAGAGGTGCGACATGTTTATGGATTTTTTCCCATATTTTTAGACCAATTGTTTGCTCAGATATGACTGTTTTTCATTTTGGTAAAAAAATGGTGCAGTACCACTTTTGTCCGCTAGGGTACACCGACTGTTCCCACCTCACGTGTCCGACAGCAGCCTCCTCTGGTCGGACTCACTCTGTCGCAGCCCAGCCTCCTGCTCTGGAGCTCTGACACTTCCAGAGAGCCCGCCGACCGTTTCTAGCTCATGTGTCCGACGGCAGCCTCCTCTGGTCGGACAAACTCTGTCGCTGCCCGGCCTCCTGCTCTGGAGGTATGAACTACTGTTAGCTCAATGTTTGTTAGCAAAATAGGTCAAGAACCACAGGACAGATTTTGTTGAAACTTACATAAAGTAATCACTAGATGGACATTTACAACTGACTAGCTTTATGAGATGTTTGAGATAAAACTTGATGTTTTATAACCGTAAATGTGTCGTGGTTAGCTTCTTTGTTTTTCTGGGTACTTTTTAGCAAATAGCTCATAAACCACAGGACAGATTTTTATGAAACTTACAGAAAGTAATTACTTGGTGGTCATTAACAAACTGTTAGCTGTTGGAATTGTTTGAGATAAAATTCGATGCTTTAGGAGCGCAAATGTGTAGCAGTTAGCTACGTTGTTTTTCCGGCTACTATTTACCAAAATAGCTCATAAACGACACGACAGATTCTCTTTAAACTTACAGAAATTAATTACTTGGTGGTCATTTACAAACTGTTACCTGTTGGAATTGTTTGAGATAAAATTAGATGTTTTAGAACCGTAAATGTGTCGCTGTTAGCTTTGTTGTTTTTCTGGGTACTTTTTAGCAAATAGCTCATAAACCACATGACAGATTTTTATGAAACTTACAGAAAGTGATTACTTGATGGTCATTTACAAACTGTTAGCTGTTGGAATTGTTTGAGGTATAATTCAATGTTTTATAACCGTAAATGTGTTGCGGTTAGCTACGTTGTTCTTCCGGCTACTATTTACCAAAAGAGCTCATAAACCACACGGCAGATTTTCTTTAAACTTACAGAAAGTAATTACTTGGTGGTCATTTACAAACTGTTAGCTGTTGGAATTGTTTGAGATAAAATTCGATGCTTTAGGAGCGCAAATGTGTAGCAGTTAGCTACGTTGTTTTTCCGGCTACTATTTACCAAAATAGCTCATAAACCACACAACAGATTTTCTTTAAACTTACAGAAATTAATTACTTGGTGGTCATTTACAAACTGTTACCTGTTGGAATTGTTTGAGATAAAATTAGATGTTTTAGAACCGTAAATGTGTCGCGGTTAGCTTTGTTGTTTTTCTGGGTACTTTTTAGCAAATAGCTCATAAACCACAAGATAGATATTTATGAAACTTACAGAAAGTAATTACTTGGTGGTCATTTACAAACTGTTAGCTGTTGGAATTGTTTGAGGAATAATTCAATGTTTTATAACCGTAAAAGTGTTGCGGTTAGCTACGTTGTTCTTCCGGCTACTATTTACAAAAAGAGCTCATAAACCACATGGCAGATTTTCTTTAAACTTACAGAAAGTAATTACTTGGTGGTCATTTACAAACTGTTAGCTGTTGGAATTGTTTGAGATAAAATTCGATGTTTTAGGAGCGTAAATGTGTAGCGGTTAGCTACGTTGTTTTTCCGGCTACTATTTACCAAAATAGCTCATAAACCACACAGCAGATTTTCTTTAAACTTACAGAAAGTAATTACTTGGTGGTCATTTACAAACTGTTAGCTGTTGGAGTTGTTTGAGCTAAAATTAGATTTATTTATAATTTATTTTCGCAGCGCGCGCGACCGTTTGGAAGACGTCAAAGCGAAACAATTTAAATCCAGCAGATTTGACCATTACGTGAATTTATTAAGGAACGGTTAAGCTAAGACACATCTTTGCTATAATTTTCAGCAGACAAATAATTGTTTTTACCGTGTTAATCTTGTTAAAAGTCCTTCCGTGCATGCTTCTGTGGCCGCCATTTTCAGCAGGGCAAATGAGCACGTTGACGTATCGCATAGCGGTGACGTATAATAGATGCGACTTAAATAAAGGTGCGACATGTTTATGGATTTTTCTAATTTATTGCCAATAATTGGACAAAGTGACTTATAGAGAGGTGTGAATTTTCAGGCGAAAAATACGGTATTATGAAAATTGTTCCAAGCGGTGTTCACGTTGTTGGTTAATAGAATATGTTGTCAATCAAAGTGGGATGGATCCCAAAGAATGACTGTTCACAAAAACGTTTCAAATCCCTTTTTTTAATTATTCTGGACTTAGAAGGTGGAAGTTTAATAGCCAAAAGAGCCGCTATCACACAATGATCACTCAAAATGTCAGCAAATACACCTGTACCAGGGATTTTGTGAGGTATGTTTGTTAGAAAGATAGATCTTAAATCCATTGATTACCAGATCATCATTCAGAACAGATTTGTTGAGCCAAGTTTCAGAGATGACGATTACATCTGTCCCAGAAGAACTGACCAGAATTTTCAAGGCATCAAATTTTTTTAGAAGGCTATGAGCATTTACATGCAGGAAATGAAGACCTGACATGTTTTTAAAGTCATCTGGTTAGTGAGGAGTCCTGGGTTGGACTAAATCCCTGATAGCAGTAACAACATTATTATCAGACATTTTCTTGAATTCTTTGTCACTGATGTGTAATTACATAAGTTAACAGTGTGACAATTAGCCCCCATAATTTAACCATGAGAAACATTAATGAAGACATGATCATTCAGAACCCAAAAACAGTGAAAGTTGCAGTGATGGGCAGACCCAGATGTGTTAACAAGATTCAGTGATTCCAGATAGTCTGAGATCTGAAAATAATGACAATAATATGAATGGTGCAGAAAAGTCTCAGACCATAAAGCGTCACAAATTAGATGGGCAAACAAATCCGATGAGGTGGCCCAACTGCAGTTTGAGTTGGGCTGAGGGGGGCTCCAGCTCCCCTGTGAAGATGAATGGATGCGGCCATGGGAAACAGAAGCTGGGTCTAGAAAAAACAGATAGAAACAGATCATTTGCAGCAAATAGCAAAGTGAGCTGCCAGAAAATCCTCCTGAAATTAAAGGCATGATCCTAGCCTGTTTTAGATCAGCAGGGAGTAACAACGTGATCCAGAATAAAATTATTATTATCCAGGGCCGATGAAATCCGATGAAAACTCCGGCCAGTCTCCTCAACTAGAACCAAGTAATGAAGCTCCTCCGTACTTCACTCCGCTCCTCATGTCACTCTGTTCGTCTGGTCCTCCACAGCCCGAGAGGCCAACCCCGACGAAAAAACGATGAGACTGACCGGGGAGGATGAAGACGTCACTGGTCCGGTTCTGCTCCAGCCCAGCTCCAATGTTCCGTAGCACGAGAGGCCACCTTCGATTTAAAAAAATGGCGAGGCTGACCATAAAGGCTGAGGTCGTCAGTGACCTGGTTCTGCTCCGATCCGGTATCGGCGGCACTTCAAAGCAGCCGCGTGTCACCTCCAGGTGAGCACAGCTGTTCCCACGGAGGAGAACAATCCTTCGTATTAAGGTAACGGCCGCTCAGAGGCTGAGACCAGCTTTAATGTAAATGAAGTCCCCTACGGTCAACTCGGTTCGGTTCTGGTCCTGGGACACAGGTTCGGGCCAGGTACACTTCCCCCATGCCACGAGGCCAATCCAACAAAAGGTAGCACAAAGGTCAGCAAAATACCCCCCTGCGATTCTTGTTGGAACCAGGTAGAACCACAGGTCCAGATAGGAAATTCAGTTGGGGTCCAGAGAGAGTGGCAAAAAAACCACTGGGGCTTCGTGGGACAGTTCCCCCAGCTCGAGGGCTCACCTAGCCGGCAAGATGCGCTCAGAATGACCGGTGGGGTGGAAGCGGCCGGTCCTGGGCCTAAAGAATTTTTGGACGGTCCCGTTGATGCCAATGGTAGCTTTGATGTGGGCCATGACCAGTCTTTCAAAGCATTTAGCGACTATTAGAGTGAGGGCGGGCACAGCCCGAAGAAGAGACGTGGGTCCCCCTTCCCATGGGCTCACAACCTGTGGGAGGGACCAAAGGGGTCGGGTGCATTGTGGAATGGGTGGTGGTTGAGGACGGAGACCCTGGCGGTCTGATCCTCGGCTACAGAAGCTGGCCATTGGGACATGGAATGTCACCTCTCTGGTGGGGAAGGAGCCTGAGCTAGTGTGTGAGGTTGAGAGGTTCCGGCTAGAAATAGTTGGACTCACCTCAACGCATGGCTCTGGCTCTGGAACCAGTTTCCTTGAGAGGGGTTGGACACTCTTCACTCTGGAGTTGCCCCTGGTGAGAGGCGCCGAGCAGGAGTGGGCATACTGTTGCCCCCCATCTTGGTGCCTGTACATTGGGGTTCACCCCGGTGAACGAGAGGGTAGCCTCCCTTCGCCTACGTGTGGGGGGACGGGCTCTGACTGTTGTTTGTGCCTATGCGCCAAACGGCAGCGCAGATTACCCACCCTTTTTGGAGTCCTTGGAGGGGGTATTGGAGGGTGCGCCTCCTGGGGACTCCCTTGTTCTGCTGGGGGACTTCAACGCTCACGTGGGCAATGACAGTGAGACCTGGAGGGGTGTGGTTGGGAGGAACGGCCCCCCTGATCTGAACCCGAGTGGTGTTCTGTTGTTGGACTTCTGTGCTCGTCATGGATTGTCCATAACGAACACCATGTTCAGGCATAAGGGTGTCCATATGTGCTCTTGGCACCAGGACACCCTAGGTCGCAGCTCGATGATCGACTTTGTTGTCGTCTCATCTGATCTGCGCCGCATGTCTTGGACACTCGGGTGAAGAGAGGGGCGGAGCTGTCAACTGACCACTACCACACAACACAAAGATTTTGGCACTGGACTCTGTGTCATCAGACGGGTTATTCACTAAACTCTCGGTCATGTGCTCATACAGTTTGCACTACTTCTCATACTTGCACTGATGTTTGTATTGCATCGCTGCCTATAGTCATGGTACTGTTTACATTCTCTGTTTACATTTATTAATACTGTTTACTTTTATTACTACTGCTTATATTTAATTGCTACTGTTTACATTTACACTACTCTAATATCTGCACCGCTGCTGATACATATACAGTGTGCTCTGACCGGTCTTGTTTAGGATGCCCAATGTGCCTTACTGCATATGCCACTTTTTGCCTCTATAACAACATCAACTACTACCTCGTGCATGTACTGTGTACATTAACTCATACGCTGCTTTGCCACTTTGCAAATGTCAATGCTAGAAACCTTTAGTTTATTTTAGTTATACTTTTTATACTCTTTTTTTATACTAGTATGCAAAAACTCAGGACAATATTATGTTCATTAAATGTTTAATGTTTTGTTTTAGTTTTAGAGTCGGTGTAAATTTTCATACTCTTATACCACTATGCAAAAACTCAGGACAGTGTTAGTTTTACTATTTTATGCTTATGTCTATTATTATATGTTTCAGTGTTTCAATGTTTAGATGTTTACTGTTGCACCGAGGGACTGAGAGAAACGCAATTTCGGTCCTGTGTATGTCCTGTACAGTACATATTGCAGATCTGACAATAAAGTTGACTTTGACTTTGACTTATGAGTTGGCTCCGATGGTGGGGGAGGATGCCGGTCAGACCTGGCAGACCCAAACGTATTGTGAGGGTCTGCTGGGAACGTCTGGCAGAGTCTCCCGTAAGACGGAGCTTTAACTCCCACCTCCGGGAGAGCTTTGAACACGTTCCGAGGGAGGCGGGGGACATTGAGCCCGAGTGGGCCATGTTCCGCGCCTCTATTGTCGAGGCAGCTTATCGGAGTTGTGGCCGCAAGGTTGTTGGTGCCTGTCGTGGTGGCAACCCTCGAACCCGGTGGTGGACACCGGCGGTGAGGGATGCTGTCAAGCTGAAGAAGGAGTCCTATTGGGCCTTTTTGGCCTGTGGGACCCCGGAAGCAGCAGATAGGTACCGGCAGTCCAAGCGGCATGCGGCTCGGGTGGTTGCTGAGGCAAAAACTCGGGCGTGGGAGGAGTTCGGAGAGGCCATGGAGAATGACTTCCGTACGGCTTCGAGGCGATTCTGGTCCACCATCCGACGTCTCAGGGGGGGAAAGCGGTACGCGACCAACACCATTTATGGTGGGGATGGCGTGCTGTTGACCTCAACTCGGGATGTTGTGAGTCGGTGGGCGGAATACTTCGAAGACCTCCTCAATCCTACTGGCACGTCTTCCACTGAGGAAGCGGAGCCTGGGGACTTTGGGTCGGGCTCTCCAATCTCTGGTGCTGAGGTCGCCAAGGTGGTTAAAAAGCTCGCGGTGGCAGGGCTCCGGGGGTGGATGAGATTCGTCCTGAGTTCCTTAGGGCTCTGGATGTTGTGGGGTTGTGTTGGCTTACGCGACTCTGCAATATCGCGTGGACATCGGGGGCAGTTCCCTTGGATTGGCAGACTGGGGTGGTGGTTCCCCTATTCAAAAAGGGGGACCGTAGGGTGTGTTCCAACTATAGGGGGATCACACTCTTAAGCCTCCCTGGTAAGGTCTATTCAGGGGTTCTGGAGAGGAGGGTCCGTCGGATAGTCGAACCTCGGATTCAGGAGGAGCAGTGTGGTTTTCGTCCTGGTCGTGGAACACTAGACCAGCTCTACACCCTCAGCAGGGTCCTGGAGGGTGCGTGGGAGTTTGCCCAACCAGTTTACATGTGCTTTGTGGACTTGGAGAAGGCATTCGACCGCGTCCCTCGGGGGGTTCTGTGGGGGGTACTCCGGGAGTATGGGGTACCAGGCCCTTTGATATGGGCTGTTAGGTCCCTGTACGACCGGTGTCAGAGCATGGTCCGCATCGCTGGCAGTAAGTCAGGCTCGTTTCCGGTGAGAGTTGGACTCCGCCAAGGTTGCCCTTTGTCACCGATTCTGTTCATAACTTTTATGGACAGAATTTCTAGGCGCAGCCAAGGTGTTGAGAGGATCCGTTTTGGTGGCCTTAGAATCGCTTCTCTGTTTTTTGCAGATGATGTGGTCCTATTGGCTTCATCAGATCGTGATCTACAGCTTTCGCTGGAGCGGTTTGCAGCTGAATGTGATGCGGCCGGGATGAGGATCAGTTCCTCCAAATCCGAGGCCATGGTCTTGAGCCGGAAAAGGGTAGCATGCCTTCTCCGGGTCGGGGAGGAGGTCCTGCCCCAAGTGGAGGAGTTTGGGGTCTTGTTCACGAATGAGGGAAAACTGGAGCGTGAGATCGATAGGCGGATAGGTGCAGCATCCGCAGTGAAGCGGGTGCTGTACCGGTCTGTCGTGGTGAAGAGAGAGCTGAGTCAAAAGGCAAAGCTCTCAATTTACTGATCGATCTACGTTCCCACCCTCATCTATGGTCATGAGCTTTGGGTTATGACCGAAAGAACGAGATCTCGGATACAAGCGGCTGAAATGAGTTTTCTCCGCAGGGTGTCTGGACTCTCCCTTAGAGATAGGGTGAGAAGCTCAGTCATCCGGGAGGGACTCGGAGTAGAGCCGCTGCTTCTCCACATCAAGAGGAGCCAGTTGAGGTGGCTCGGGCATCTGGTTAGGATGCCTCCTGGACGCCTCCCTGGTGAGGTGTTCCGGGCATGTCCCACCGGGAGGAGACCCAGAGGAAGACCCAGGACACGCTGGAGGGACTATGTTTCTCGGCTGGCCTGGGAACGCCTTGGGATTCCCCCAGAGGAGCTGCTTCAAGTGGCTGTGGAGAGGGAAGTCTGGGCCTCCCTACTTAGGCTGCTACCCCCGCGACCCGACCCCGGATAAGTGGAAGAAAATGGATGGATGGATGGATGGATGGATAGAGTGAGGGCTACTGGCCGGTAGTCATTGATACCAATCACTGCAGCGCTTTTAGGAATTGGATGATAGTGGTGTTCTTCAGGCAGGTGGGAACAGTTGTCACTTGCCAATCACTGCAGCGCTTTTAGGAATTGGATGATAGTGGTGTTCTTCAGGCAGGTGGGAACAGTTGTCACTTGCCAGGGTGAGGGAGGAGTTATTATTATTATTATTGAAATCTTTTTATTTGTTTTAAACATGTAAAAACAACAAAGAAACAAACCAAAACAGAATGATAACAGGTGCTGACATCACGTTAAGAAGGAGGGGAAGAGGGAGGGGGAGTGGTGGGAGGACTATATACTCATGAGAACTTTGTCTGAAAATATAAAAGAAATGGATGCCAGGTGATATTGTATTGTTGAATGGAGTTGTTGATTGTATGTTTCAGATGTTCAAGCTTCAGATGGAACATAGCATCTTCCATCCACTGCTTATGAGACGGAGAAGCGGCTCTCTTCCAATTGAATAATATTAGGCGTCTTGCAAGTAGTGTAACAAATGCTATGGCGTTGGCCTGCTGCGTTGTTATTGGTGTAGTCGGAGGGACCACACCAAATAGAGCAGTTAGAGCACTTAGACCAATATTCCTCTTACATATGAATGTAATTGCCCTAAAGACTGACTCCCAAAAGGGAAGAAGCCTGGGGCAAAGCCAGAATATATGACTGAGTTCAGCAGGACTGTGCCCACACCTAATACAAGATGGGTCCACGTCATGATACATTCTAGCTAGTTGATTAGGGGACAAGTGCAATCTGTGCAGCACCTTAAACTGTAACAGGCTATGTCTAATGCAAATGGAAGAGGAGTGGATTCT
>JBBPBX010097885.1:0-12779 GCA_038048925.1 Garcialebias charrua
CAACATGACCAGCAGTTTGGCACTTGAAACATATCGGCTTACCGTCAGGGGTAAATCTTGGACCAGTTTTGGTCTGAGATGGTGTCTGGCTACTAGGATTTTTGTTCTGAATTGTCAGCTCTTTCACAGCCTTAGTGAGTTCTGTTATCACTTTCCCTTGCTCAGTGAGCACTTTAAGAACGTCATCCATTGAGACCGACTTCTCATTAGGTCTAGTTAGATTAGTGACTTTATCTTGCTCTTTAAGAGTTTTCATCACATCCTCCAGATGCATTGGATTTTCTGTCTCTTTAACTGCACAGCACTGTGCTTCGGCTTTAACAGTACGGCAGTTATTCACGTTACTCCTAACCGTTTTTGTGCTAGAAATACTTCCACACAGCGGACATGTTACGATGAAAAGTTGGCTAGCTGTTAGCTAAAGTGCTACTCACTCAGTCCGCACGCTATAGCTGGCTGCAAACTATGAAATGGATTTCCTGAATGTGAGGCGGGTCTTATTACTCTGGGTTCATGAGACACAACTCCGGATCGGATCGGCCCCATCCCTACTACTGTTGCATTGTGGGGAATGTAGTGTAGTTGCAAGCAAAACACCAGCGAGCGGCTGTGGCCTGCGGGCTGTTTCTAATAGTAATTAAATATCATCCAGGGGGCCATAAATAATTAATTTTTGGGCCGGATCTGGCCCGCGGGCAGATATTTGACATATGTGCCTTAGACATTCACTTATAACATCCTCATGACATTCACATATAGGAACTTGGGGTGGGCACTATGGCTATGGATGGCGGGATGTCACTACTCTTGCCTCCTGAGCCTGTGCTCACTTCAAATGATACATTTAGACAGTAAGGGTTTGGATTAGAGTTGGGGTGGAGGGGAAACTGGCAACATGCCAGCCTTTGCTCCTTCTTCTTTCCTTTTTTTTAATAGCACTTTACAACAACACACATCAACAACACATCTGGGCGTGGGGGTGTGTGTGTCGGGGTCTTATGGTTATTTTTTCTATTGCTACCCTGGCTGCCATTCCAGGGGTGGGGTCCGGTGGAAGGATAGGCCGTCGCAGTGGTGGGCACAGACCGCTAGAGAGCGCTAAAGCGCTATTCCGCTTACAGTGGACCTAAACTTTTTGTCAGCATTTTTGTGAATTGACTAACTTTTATAATTCATAAGCGGATTTATGCTATTTTTATTTAAAATGCAGTACCGCTAATAACTAATTATCTATCAGTAAAAACCAATAAACTTATTTACAAGCTTTTATGCTGCTTGTTTTTTACCTTTTTCCCCACGTAAACAGCAGAGGAGGAAAGGGTGTGAGGGGGAGGGGGGCAGAGCTGAGAACAGACTCGGCTCTACCATGTAGGTAAATGCCTGGGGGTCCCATTTCAGCAGTGGCCCCGGCCCCGCCTCGCCCCGTGCAGTCACCTACATCACTAACATTGCTCATGCTTGTTAATGTACATTTAACATAAAAATAATTATAGTTACGATGAAAACGATCATTAAATACGCAATAAAAAAAACGGTCGATTTCTTTATCCCCCTACTAAAAATGGACTATTCCATCTTGACAACTTCCGGGTCATAGTTGAACTCAGGGGCTAATTCTGTAGCTGGCTGCGCTCGGTGTCTTCATAAATCCGTAAATAACCCGCTGTTTCAAGCCAAATTAACGTGGCCGGATGATTTTATTGTGTGTTTTGTGATGACCATTCGACGGTGAGTCGTTATTTTTATGTATTTTAGTTACTTTTCATTAAATCTGTTGACTACCTATAGACGCTAACTGTGTCTGCCTGTTACACCGGTAGTGCTGGGTTACTAATGAAATCCGTAAATAACACCGCTGTTTCAAGCCAAATTAACGTGGCCGGAGGAGTTTATTGTGTGTTTTGTGTCGACCATTCGACGGCGAGTTGTTAGTTTCATGTATTTTGGGTTACTTTTATGTATAAATGCGGTGGCGACACACCCGTGTATTTGAGATTTAAACGTGGTTTTAGGGATTAAAAGATCATTCTATTTTTTGTTAATTTCGTGGCCCAATAGAATATATGTACGTAAAGTATTAAATAAATCCTTTGATTTTTGTAATTTCATCCTTTTAGGATCATTTTTGTTACTTTACAGTTGGCAGTGTAGTGCAAATATTGATAACGCTGCCGGCTATATATAAATATATATATATATAAATATATATAAATATATATATATATATATATATATATATATATATATATATATATATATATATATATATATATATATATATATATATATATATATATATATATATATATATATATATATATATATATATATATATATATATATATATATAATATAGAAATATATAAATAGCGGATTAGATTAGCTTCCACTAATTTTCATAAGACATTTGTGCTTTTGAAATTGTGGACCTAAAAAAATTAATAAGCGTTTTAGAAATTGTGGAACTAATTTTTTAATTAGCGGTGCCCACCTTTGGGCCCTCGGGTGTTGTCCTGGACTATGGGGGGTTCGGGGCCTGGGGGTTTGCCATGGGCGGGCTGGCGCTGAACTCTCCCTGGGGCTGTTTGGACTCGGGTGTCCTGTCCTGTCGGCTGGGCGCGGGTTGGGCCGGATCTTGGATGTCGGCTCCTCTCCGCCCCAGAATGAATGGGTCTACCTCTTGGGTTTGGGCGTGGGCTTCCCCATGTAAGGGGCAGGTACATGTCTTGGACCTGGGGTGTATAGAGTGCGTATCGGGAATATGAATGGAATGTGGCGTTACTGTATGTCTTTGAGTGAGTGATGATGAAGATGAGGGTGGGTCTGTGTGATTGTGTCTGTGTATGAATGATTATTTGTCAGGCCGGGACTTAGACTTAGACTGCCTACTTTTTGATACAGCTGGTGCCTAGTCTTGGGGCTACATCGGTGCAGCGGGTTCCGGCAAGGGCCTGTGAGTATGTCACTATTGGCCCCGGGAGTCATTGTGTGTGGTCGCTGGTGGGGCTCATCCGGTTCTCCCCTGTGGTCGGACCTGGGGGGAGGGCGTGTGGTTCATCCTGTTCGGGTGGCCCTGGGGGCTCTGTGCTCGGGGTCCCTCTTGGGATCTTTGGCTCTGGTCCCCCCTTTGTCTGCCTCGGGTCTTGGGGCTCGGCTCTCTGATGCTTTGCAGTCACTATTGAATGTTCTATTAGAGAAGTCTTATACACTTATGCATGTTCACAACCACACACAGATAGATGCAGGGATGCACATGCAGGTATCGTATGTAGAAATGTAGATGTGCATGTGACTGCATATGCATGTGTATATATGTATGGTATATGGGTATGTATATATATATATATTTATGGAGAACTACTGCAAAGCCACAAATATTCTAAGTCTTTTATACATGTGTCTTTTGTTGTTGTGTTCTGTCATGTTCTTTGCATGTTTACAGATGGCGGTCGGGTGTGTTTGTCTTGTGCTTTCTGTATGTATTTGTTATGTTTTGTGGTCTTACTTTCCATCTTTCCTTCCTTTCTTTCTATCCTAATAAATAATAAATAAATAAATCATTATGGTGTGAAGAGGATGGCTATGAGGGGAGAAGGGAGGCCATCTATAAAAGGGAAGAAAAAAAAGGGAAAAAAAACCTAACCAGTTTTAAGTTATTTTTGATTCAAAATCACAGATTTTCCTTATTTATTGTTCAAATACTGAGAACAGACGTGCGCAGAGGCACCGGGCAGCTGCGCCGCACCAGGGATTGTGCAATCACTCGGCTGAGCTGCAGTGAGCCCGTATTCCTGCCCCTTTTATGTTGCTATTAAAGGTCCACTGACATGATGTTTGAACTATGCATAAAATTGCTCAACATATATATGTTGTATCATTCAACTATGGTCATTTGTACAAGCAAAATGATAAATCAATTTAATTTTGATTTTAAAGTGATTTTAAACTTAGCGCCATGTTTATTAATGGGAAATCCGATTACACACGAATGCAACATCTGTGACGTCAGCGCAGGAATTTCAGTCTGCGGCTGCGTATAGAACACAGATTCATTTTCTGCACGTTCGCCTATTTTTTTGTATAACTTGAAAAATGTCGTTACGTTGGGTCGCATTTGGGTGTTCTAATATCATCAGTGAACAAGTGAGCCTTTTCACTTTCCCGAAAGATGAAATACTTCGGACAAAACAAACAAAGCTGTCGCCCTCGGAGCTCCCCTCGCTCCACCCGAGAGCCCCAGTCGCTCCACCCGAACGGTAAGGCAGAACCTGCTGTTTCTTGTTCAACCCCCTGAACTAACTTCGGCTTCCCAAACTGAAGACAAATCGCTCATATCTAAACTTAGATTGCTAAATTCTTCTGTTTCTATATTGTGCGCTATTGTTATGTAAAAGGGCGTTCTAGGAGACATTCCTGCGCTGACGTCACAAAATTAGCAAGCGGAAGTACTCGGATGTCCCGTGAAGAAACACAGCGCAAATTTTAAACTCACTTTTTAAACGAATTTTCATTAAATTATCATTTTGTTTGCAACAACAAACATAGTTGAATGATAAAAGATATACAGTATATGTTGTGCCAGTGTTATGTATCCTGAGGGGATACTGATGAATATTTTTAAACCTCAGCTATGTTTAGGTCACCTGCAGTCTGCAGCCTGCTGCTGCACCTTTTTCACTCAGCCTAAATCAGGCTTGATTAGCTGTGCTGCAACACCTGCTGAGTCTTTGCCTTATATATGCACTGAGCTTAGACCAGAACAGTGTGGAGGTTTGAAGTAGAGGTTGGTTGTAGCCAGCAGAGGTTTTGTGATCAATCCATCTGAAGGTAACTTAAGTTTATATTGCTAAATACAACTGTTGGGTTGTGTAGCCTATGTGCTCAGGGAGTTTCTCTACCCTCCCTGGCTGTGGTGTGCTTCTGTTGGAGTTGTGTGTTTGAGCACCTGTTTGCTCTTGTGGACTCTTTATAGAGTAGTGTGAGCTCTAGTTAAGCTAGAGTTTTGGCTGTGGTGTGCTCCTGTTGGAGTTGTGTTTTGGAGCACTGTGTGCTCGTGAAGACACTCTGTAGAGTGTGTGTTGGAGCGCGGTGTGCTCATACAACATGTTCTCACTCCCAACTCGTCATATATTGATGATAAGGGTCAGGGTCCCTCCGCGTCACATACTTGATGCGTCGGGTCGCCCCTTCTCATCATTTTTGGTGTGCAGGGTGCTCTCATTGGTTTGTTTGGGGTTCGGGGGTCAAATAAAAGGTGAATGGTTAAGTTTGGGGTTTGTTATCAGGTTAGGCTTAAGGTTTAAAATTTGCCAGAAAAATCATTCCTGTTCATAAAAAATAAGTAAATATGAAAGTGCTTCACTATCCAAACCGGAAGAGAAGATCACAACTTAACATTACCCTGCACACCAAATAATGATGAGAAGGGGCGACCCGACACATCAAGTATGCGACGCGGAGGGACACAGACCCTTATCATCAATATATGACGAGTAGGGAGCCATATGTCCCACGGCGCTCTCTGGGGTCAGCAGACCAGATCCTTCTCTCACTCCTAGATACTCGCCGGAAGCTCAGAGGTGACAGGGCCTTCTCAGTTGAAGGTCCAAGACTGTGGAATGAGTTGCCGCTGAGTGTCAGGCAGGCTCCCTCACTCACAGTATTTAAGTCTTGATTAAAAAACCACTTCTATTCTCTTGCCTTTAAAACGATGTGATTTGTTTTGATCCTCTCTGTAATATACACTGTTCACCATTTTAGTTAGTTTCTGTTGCTATTTCTATCTATATTTTGTTTTTGTTTTTTTGTTTTCCTGTCTGCTTTGCTTGTTTGTTTCTATTGTACAGCACTTTGGTTGGCCTTGTGTCTGTTTAAGTGCTCTATAAATAAAGTGGTATGGTATGGTATGGTACTTCAGCAGAACTGATTTAAAAAGACATGTCACCAAAAAAGAACAACAATGTGTGACAACTGAAATGTGTGAACGACTGTGTAAAACAACTAATATTCTCCTTGCATTCAGTACTGACATTCAGGGCAGTGTCCAGGTATGCCATCAGAGTAGTAACGAGGGTACTCGCCTTGTCTTCCATTTCCGGTGAAGCCCACACAGTCTTTATATTGCCGGTTGCAGGAAGAACACGTAACAACAGCAAAAGGAATCCGATTTTCTGCCTTGAATGACTCTGAAAATTTACCCCAGTTGATCTCACCTGTAAATGAATGATCGATTTAATGTAGTTGAAATCTAATTTCACGTTTTAGGTGAAAAAAGTCAAAGGTCCTTACCATCCAGCCAAGCAAAGTGAGTCCTCTTCCTGAACACTGGGTCAGACACAATGGCTTTAAAGCACTTGCAGGTCAATGCCAATGTGAGGTAAGCTGCATCTCCCTGTGCTAGTTTCACCTCTTGGAGAACAGCTTCAAGTACATTTAAAGGCTTCTGAAAATTAAAGAAAAACAGGTGCATTGCAAGACTGTCACACCAGAAGAATGGGTATGACACATGATTATGAATAAATCTTACCTCCAAAATTGGCGGTATATTTTGTACCTGCATGGTGAAATGCAAAAATTAATAATTAACACTTTATATCCCTCAGCATATTATCCTTTCCATCTATACTGTCATAAAAAATGCTGTGGAAAAAAAAATCTTGTTAAAAAAATAATTTATGATTTCGGTGTCAATTGCGCATAAAGATAAATTACTAGTTATGTGTACATTTTAAAAATTAACCTCAATTTGTGCCTTTGTTGCTTTGGCATAGGTGTGGTCATCAGCACACAGAGTCTGTAAAAATATAGATATTTTCAAAGTCTAAGATGAACCCAAGTCCAAATAACATCAAAACTGCTTCAACCTTTTTAATTGTTCAATACTGATTTTGTTTCAGATTAAAAAAATTAAGCATAGCATAAAAGTGCATTGTGCACCGCTTCCCAAAAAGAGTGTGCATTCATTTCCCCATTATAGTGTTCAGGTGGGTTTGGTATTTCACTAACTTTAAAAATAAAACAAAAAACACAGAATTCCATTTTTATGTTAATTTCAGATGAGTCCAACATTTCAAATAACAGTATTTTCATCCTCGCAGGTTTCTAACCTAAAGACCTACCCGGCATGCTGAAAACACCTTTCTTATGGAGATCCATGACAACAGGGGGATGACACCACATGAAATGTATGAGTATCGGTAGTCATGGTCACTTAGACCCTCAAATGACAGATATGCCTGCAGGATCCGATCCTTGATAGGAACGTTTTCTCCTTCTGTGTATTCAATCATTTCAATTATGCGACTTACAGCAGTGTGAGTCTACGGATATAATTATGGCACAATCACACAATCACAGTGATGCATTTAGATGAAAAGTTCACAAATATGTCTTGTTGTTGTAATGTGATAAAAATAATATTCACATTCTACACAAATAATTAAAAACTACAACTAACCTGCAATGCATTCCTTAGTACAGACACAAATGTATGGACAGCAGCAAATGTTCGTTGAAGTTGTGGATGCCATCTTCCCAGTCTTGATATCAGTAAACCATGGAACAATTGGGGCAAGTCTTCCTGTATGTTGATATACCTACAAGAAAATTAAAAAGGTTATCATTAAGATCTTACGTTGACATAATGGAATAAATATTTTAATAATAATAATAATAATAATAATAATAATAAACTTTATTTGTATAGCACTTTCCTACAATGCCTTGCATTGACCAAGGTGCTTAACAGTGAAGGAAACATGAGGGAGACCCTATATTGTGTCTTTAAACACATATAGTGCCACCCAGATGTAACTAAAGGATTTTAACAGGGGTCAGTATTAAGCTGACCTCTTTATCCTTAATTAATTTACTTATTCAGATTGAATAGTAATTTCACGGATTCTTTTCTTTTTCAGTTTACCCAATATTTCTGTGATCTTTATGATGGATAAATAAACAAAGCCATTAAGTGACAGAGACGTTAACCTAGTTGGTATGCCAGGCGACACTACCATTTATTTAAAATAAATCAACTAAATTAACACCATTACACTTGATTGACATGATTTCACTTTCTTTCAATTTAATACGTCAGCACACTTAAATTTAACACAACAGACTTCAATATTGGATGTTAAACATATTTAGTCTGTGGGCTCTTTAGCTTAAAATAGTTTCCAGCTTAGAATTGAGGGAAAGGAGAGGAGGAAAGATTTAAGAAGAATTGGGAGGTTAAGAGAGGAAGTTTATCTTGCATTTATGAAACCAGATGACACTCTTCCATACGCGTCCAGCTAAGATATCATCACACCTCCAGCAAGCAAACAGCGGCTCCTTTACCTTAAGACGTCCGCCTCGGTTCTGGTAAAGAGCTGTGATCAGCCTTGGACGAACGAGTCGTCGGTCCCGCAAGTCCAAGCTGGACTCCACACGTGTTTACCTTGTCGGTGTCGGTGATACTCGCTTTCGTCGGCAGAAGCCGTGGCAGTCGTGGTTTTTGGCTCAAGATAACTTATTCCAGGAAGGAATAACAAAGTTTTGAGCTTACGCTCATTCGACGTGGACTCATAACAGCAGGTTATCAGTCCTTAGCTGAAGACGAAGGTCGTTAGCTCTTGACCAAACGTACCCCAGCTCTTTGGGAAAGGTTCACATCTCTTTGAAGCTCCCAGAAACTCTTCCCATTCCAGCAACAGCTTAGAACTTAAAGAAGGAACAGAGAGGAGAGAAACTTGTCTCTTTTTCATTGGTCCACTTGTTATCACTATTCAAGGTGAAATTCAGCGCAGAGAAGGAAATTGTTTAGGAAAAGTATCTGAGTGAGAGACTTTCAGACGCTAGATGAGAGTTTTAGCTGAAACTCGACAAAAACAATTTCAGTGTAAGTCAGTTTGACATTTTAGCTGAACTTTGACACCTTTTCACTTGCAGAAATGACACATTGATGTTTCACATTTAAAGAATAACAGCATATAACATATATCATGAAAATGACAAAAGTTATTCTTTTGATCACATCAGCCTAAAATCAAAGATAGAAATAGTCTCTTTTGGTGACTATATTCTCAGATTACAACTAATGGAATGATTTTGTGGTAAATGTCTTGCTTTACTGAGAGGTCAGTAAAGGTCATCTCTGGAACAGTTCAAAAGTACACAGGTGTATCAAAGTGGACATGGTCATGTCCATTACATCTCCCCCCTTTTGGAAGTCATCGCCAGTCCTTGGGGATGAGGTCCAACACGAAAGGAAACCTTGAACTGTCTCTGATCTTGAAGTAATCCAGCAAGTGGAAAAGAAAAATCAAAAGTTATAATCCCATAAAGTTTTTGGAAATTCCATACTGTTCGTAGGTAATCCCATTGCGGTAAGCTTTTAATCCCTTGGAAAACAAAGTCTTATAATCCACAGCGGTAATTCCACAACGATAATTCCATATCGATTAGAGTTGGCGATTTCATCAGCAACAATTGTTTTTATAATCAGCATGTAGAGGGGATCCCTCGATTGACGCAGAGGAGGCGACCCTTGGATGGAGGTTGAAGACCAAGCGTTGGAGCTGCAGGTCCCCACATCGAAGGTTGTTGGCTGGTTGGTTTCCAGTCAGTGCCACTCTGGTTCTATGTGTCATGCAATTATGTGGTTTTTAGGTGGGCTTATGATTGGGATTTTACATTAGGCCCTACCTATATGCACCTGGTATGTAAGCTATCATGGTTTAGATCAGCTACAATTACCAATTAAGGGGTGGATCAATTCTGTAAAATTAGATATAGGGATTTGTACCTATAAAATTTTGGAGGGCTTCTGTAACGAAGGCCTCTAATTCCAAACTATTCCTCCATTCATTACTTAGTTTAGGTTAAACTAAAATAAAAATGAAATATAGTTTGATCTAAATGTCTGTTGTCTTTTAGACGAACGACGTAGGATTTGGTATTCCTAATAAATTTTGAAGTCTATGGCGAGACTCATCAAAATGAATAGATAATCTAGAATAGAAACGATCGAATCGGTTCAATTTAGAAATTGTGAGACCAGTGTAGTTTATGGTACCTTGAGTAGCTTTAAACTACATTGACTCTTCGACGATTGAGATTTAACAAAACGAACTGCATGTTGGCATAGTTAAATCCATATCATTCATTAACCAATGTTAATACAAAACCTTTTTGGCTGGGAGTGTTCAGAACCAAACAATATCTCAACTAATGACAACAGTAATGACTAAACAACAAGGAAACAACGTTTCACTGCTTCGACACACTCTTGTCGTCAGATTCCAAAGTGCAACACACAAGAAAAACAGGTCTCAACTTTATGACCGAGGTCAAATTAAATCTCGTGGATTTAAACGGTTGTTAAGGTTAGTTTTTTTGTGGGTTTTAGGCTTAGCGTTTCTAAGTTCAAATTGGACAATGCGACTTATAGGGTGGGAAAGTACGGTAGTTTAAACCTGATTAGTTTATTTACTAACTTGTGTTTGGACGACCTTATTATCCCATGAAGTCGGTGAGTTTGTGAGATCTTTGTCTTTTGTGGAGTCATTGAACGCCTTGTAAGGTTTGATCTGATTTCGATGTACCCATTTAGCAATTGGCTCTTTGCGGCCTTTGCTGATTTTGATTTCGTAGACGACTGAGGACACTTTGTCTGTTATCAGATGAGGTCCAGTCCACCTGGGCATTAGTTTGCGGGCGAGAGTTCCGGTCTCGGACCCTCCTTTCCCGGTTGCTGGGGCGAACGTATAGTACCAGACTCTGTCTCCCACTTGGAGTTCATTGTGAGAGGCCTTCTGGTCATAGTACGCCTTACGTCCTTCAGCAGATTTTTCCAGGTTTTTCTGGGCGAAAGCAAAAGTGTTTCTGAGGTGTACATTCAAATCTTTCATGTATTGTTGTGTAGTGTAGGCTGTCGCCATGGCGGCGTCGCCTGGTTGGTACAACAGGTGTAGAGGGAGAGTCATTTGTCGACCGGTCATCATCTCGAAGGGAGAGATGCCAGTTGATGTGTGTGGAGTGGCTCTTATGGCCATGAGGACCAGAGGGAGTTTCACGTCCCAGTCCTTGTGGTTTGCAGCCACGTATTTCTTCAAAATACTCACCACAGTTCTGTTTGCTCTCTCTACTTGGCCTGAAGCCTGTGGGTGGTAGCCGACATGAAAGTTGGCCTTGACGCCTAGCGTCTTCCACAGTTCTTTCATCACTTCACCTGTGAAGTGTGTACCTTGGTCTGAGTTCACCCGAAGGGGAAGTCCAAACCTTGAGAATATATGATTCATTAACAACATAGCAGTGGTTTGTGCTGTGTCGTTAGGAGCTGGTAGGCATTCTACCCATTTGGTGAATGCACAGGTTACCGTGAGAAAATATTTATTTCCTCTAGAGCTCTTAGTGAGTGGTCCAACCCAGTCGATCTGGAGGTCAGACCATGGGAATGCAATGCCTCTGCTTTGCAGTGGTGCTCTGTGAAGTGGTCTGGTTGGCTGAAACTGGCCACAGACCACGCACCCTTCAATGTAGTCCTTGACATCCTTTTTCATTCCAGGCCAATAGGCAATTTGTTTTAATGCCGTCAGCGTGGCTTTATCTCCTTTGTGTCCTGCGGACGGGAGATCATGGGCATGAACTAACATCACCCCCCTTTGTTCATGGGGAACCACGAACACAGGTGAGGACGTTGGTCCATGAGCGAAAGTTAGGATGCCTTTGATTAGTTTTAGCTGTTTGCGCAGCTGATAAAGGACTTTAAGGTCTGGATCGGAATCCAGTTCGTCTTTAGACGGAGTGTTTTTCTCCGGATCAGTCAGGTACAGTATCATGGAGTTGATAGCAGGATCCGACTTCTGTAGTTGGATGATGTCTGGGTCAGTCAGTGCGGGTCGTACAGAGACTGCGTTGTCAGCAGGTCTGGCTGCGGCCTGTGCACGTGTGACTGCCATTACCCTGACTGTAGGTTGTATTGACAGAGTCTTGATTAACCAGGAGGGGTCGAAGGACCATAGAGGACCTTCGTCGGCACCTTCTTTGGCTAAGGAATCTGCAATGTCATTGTAGTACTTGTCATCGCCTGGGACTCTAGAATGTCCTGGAACTTTCTTCCAGTAGATCTGTAAGTCGTGAGATGTCACCAAGTGATCACACGCTATGAAAAGCTCTTTGTGTTTGACCACTTTTCTGTCGCTTGTTAGGAAACCGTTCTGTTTCCACACAGCGAGGTGACAAGCGAAACTCAAACGAGCATAGTTAGAGTCAGTGCAGATGACTAGCGTCTTGATGGAGCGTTCTACTACCATCTGGAGAGCTATTAGGATTCCTGCAATCTCAGCGTACTGAGAAGTCTGAGATCCTAATTTGTAGCTGAAAGTTATCTGCTCTTGGTCTTGGAGGAGGACCCCTCCAACACCTGCTCTGCAGATTTTGTCGCGGAGGAATGAAGATCCATCCACGTACAATGTTGTCATATCTTTGCAGATATTGTCATCAAAGAAGTGGTGATTCGGGTCTTCAGTTACTGGGGGTTTTACCTCAACCGGCGGCTGGGTGGCTGGTACATCTTGTGTACACTTCTGGCAGATTGCCAAGTCCGTCCCCAGATGAGACTTCTTGTTTTGACCATAACGTATGTCTAGGTTAAAACTTTGAAGCGCCATGAGCCACGTTGCAACACGTGAGTTTGTCACCACACCATCTCTGATGCGTTCACTGTTAAGAAAAGTCACTGGCTGGTGTTGTGTTTCCACAATGATTTTCTGTCCACCAATGTAGCTGGAGAAATG
>JBBPBX010097886.1:0-12779 GCA_038048925.1 Garcialebias charrua
TATATGATACTCAGGTTACACTTGCTTGCATATATGCTCCTAATTGGGACGACCCCGCCTTTGTGTCCGGGTTAATATCTGCTCTACCTAACATGAACTCTCACCGCCTGATTTTGGGTGGTGATATGAACTGTGTAATGGATCCAACCCTAGACCGATCAAGCTCAAGTTCGACATCCCCATCAAAGATGGCCCAGGCCTTAGGAGTATTCATGAAGGAGACGGGCTGCATTGACCCTTGGCGCTTTTTGTTTCCAGATAGTAGGGAGTTTTCTTTCTTTTCACATGTCCATCAGTCATATTCAAGGATTGATTATTTTTTTATTGATAAATCTCTGTTACCCTTTGTCAAGAAAAGTGAATATTCTGCTATCGTAGAGTCTGATCACTCTCCAGTTATATTGGATTTAGCCTTATCACTTAATCAAGCTCACCGCCCCATGTGGAGACTTGACTCAACTTTGTTAGCAGATGATAAATTTTTTGAATTGATGTCTACTGTGATAGATAATTTTTTGCTCGAAAACAAATCAGACTCGGTGTCTCCCTCTATCCTGTGGGAAACATTAAAAGTGGTAATCAGAGGTGAAATAATATCTTACACTGCTACACGCAACAAAATTAGAAAAGCAAGGCAGAACCAACTTATTAGTTCTATGCTAGAACTGGACCGTAGGCACTCTATATCACCCTCCCCCGAGCTATATAAAGAGAGACTATGTCTACAAATGCAATATAACCTTATCTCAACGCAGGATGTTGAACAATCCCTGCTCAGATCCCGAGGCTTCATATACGAACACGGTGAGAGGGCGGGCCGCCTTTTGGCCCACCAACTCAAAAGTCGGTCAGCGACACAGCTCATACCACAGATTCAAAAGTCCGCTACAGAGCAAACTGTTGATCCAGCTGAAATAAACCAAGTCTTTGAAAAATTTTATTCTGATTTATACTCCTCACAATTTCCAGAGGATAATTCAGACATGAAAGATTTTCTAGACGACTTGAATATCCCTGCTATAGATCTAGATAAGAAGAGGGATGTGGATAGGCCCCTCACTCTTACTGAAGTTATCAACTCTATTTCAGCATTGCAGAGTGGCAAGACCCCTGGACCAGACGGCTTTCCAATCGAATTCTATAAAAAAAATTCATCCAAATTAGCACCTCTTTTACTTGAAATGTTTAACAACTCATTGGAGAATGGAAACTTGCCACAGACCCTTACAGAAGCTAATATTACACTTTTATTAAAACATGGTAAAAATCCGATGGACTACGCTTCCTACAGGCCTATATCACTCCTTAATGGAGACGTTAAAATTTTAGCTAAACTTTTGGCCTTGAGACTGGACACGGTCATGACAGATATAATCTCCTCGGATCAAACCGGGTTCATGAGAGGTCGTCACTCTTTTTCTAATATACGTAGGCTTATTGGTGTTATTCATGCCCCTTCACCGGGAGAGACCCCTGAGGTTGTGGTTTCTCTCGACGCGGAGAAGGCATTCGACCGAGTCGAGTGGCCTTACTTATTTACAGTATTAGCTAGGTTTGGGTTTGGGCACAAATTTATATCATGGGTACAGCTGTTATACACATCACCCAAAGCAAGCATAATCACTAATAGAACGAGGTCTAGGCCCTTCTCTCTATCTAGAGGCACCCGGCAAGGTTGCCCTCTTAGCCCGCTTCTCTTCGTTCTAGCTATTGAACCACTTTCAATTATGCTTAAGACCTCACTGGACTTTAAGGGTATTTATAGAAAACAGCTGGAACATCGGCTGTCCCTATATGCAGATGACTTATTGCTCTACATCTCTGACCCGGTATCATCTATCTCCAGCATCGTGAGTTTACTAAACCGTTTTGGTAAATTTTCAGGATATAAGTTGAACTTCTTAAAGAGTGAATGTTTCCCAATCAATAACTCTGCACTCCAAATTACAGAAACTGATTTGCCCTTCCCTCTCTCTAGAACAGGTTTCAAATACTTGGGAATCAACGTGACACGTTCTTTTCCTGATTTGTTTGAAAAAAAAATTCACCCCTCTGCTCAATAACGGGCGGCCGTGGTGTAGTGGTAATGGCAGTCGTCTCCCGATCGGAAAGTTGGCGGTTCGACTCCCGGGACCCGCACCATGTGTCGTTGTGTCCTTGGGCAAGACACTTAACCCTGAGTTGCTCCCGGTAGGACTGGAAAGCACCTTGCATGGTAGTCTGCCGCCACCGGTTTATGAATGTGTGTAGCATTCAATATATGTGTAGCACTTTGAGATTTTCAGTAATGAAAAGTGCGTTATAAATTGAATTAATTATTATTATTATATAATCTTTTTTTTTTTTTTCCATTTATAGATGGCCTCCCTTCACACCTTATAGCCATCCTCTCACTCCAATATGTATTTTTTATTTTTTTATTTACTTATTTATTTTTTTTATTTTTTTATTTTTTTAATAGAGAGAAAGAAAGAAAAGAGAAAGTGAGACAACAAAACAACAATTATCCACAAAAAGAGCACAAGGCAAACACACCAAACCTCCGTCCACAATCCTGCAAAGCACATGACAGAACACAGCAACGAAACATACAAGCATAAAGACTGATAATATTCATGACCTTGCATTAGATTTCTATATATAAACATACCCATACCTACAAATATATATACAGTATACATACATATATATTTATATTCATTTATATACCCATCTACATATATCTACATATACATCCCTGCATCCATTTGTGTGTGGTTGTGAGCATGCATAAGTGAATAAGGTTCCTCCAATAGAACATTTAGTAGCGATTGTGAAGCATCAGAGATCTGTCCCCCCAAAGCCCGAGACAGACGAAAGGGCGATCAAAGCCCAAGACCCCAGGAAGGACCCCGAGCCCAGAGTCCCCAGGACCACCCGAACAGGACGAGCCACTCGTCCACTCCCCAGATCCGACCAAGGGGAAGAACCGGACGAACCCCACCAGGGACCACACACAATGACCCCCCGGGGTCAACAGCGACAAATGCACAGGCCCCCGCCAGAGCCCGCTGCACCGATGTAGCCCCAGGGCCGGACACCGATGCTCGGGCACCGGGGACGCCCACCCCTCAGGCCCAGACCCGACAGGACCAGAGGACCCGAGCCCCGCCAGGCAGCCACCAGGCCGAGCCGACCAACGCCCAAGCGCCCAGCCCCAGATAGTGAGGGTCCCAAGCACGCCCGCAGGCAGAGGAACACCCACCAGGGGGCCACGTGGCAGGAGCGCGACACTAGGTAGCCTCAGAAGTATCAGAGAGGGGGCAGTCCAAGTCCCAGCCTGACACTTAAACATTCATACACACCTCTGCTCAATAAGGGCGGCCGTGGTGTAGTGGTAATGGCAGTCGTCTCCCGATCGGAAAGTTGGCGGTTCGACTCCCGGGACCCGCACCATGTGTCGTTGTGTCCTTGGGCAAGACACTTAACCCTGAGTTGCTCCCGGTAGGACTGGAAAGCACCTTGCATGGTAGTCTGCCGCCACCGGTTTATGAATGTGTGTAGCATTCAATATATGTGTAGCACTTTGAGATTTTCAGTAATGAAAAGTGCGTTATAAATTGAATTAATTATTATTATTATAATAATCTTAAACGCGATCTCCAGAAGTGGAGTGTCTTAAATTTATCGCTAGCTGGCAAAGTTGCATGTATTAAAATGAATATCTTGCCTAGATTTATGTATTTATTTCAAAGTATTCCGATCTTTCTCCCCAAATCATTTTTTAAACTTATTGATAAACAGCTGTCCTCGTTCATCTGGAATAACAAACACCCCAGAATTAGTGGGCGTTTCCTTCAGAGACAAAAGGAAGACGGGGGTTTGGCTCTACCTAACCTATTGTATTATTACTGGGCAGCAAACCTACAAAAAGTAGTCTGTTTGTTACAACAACCGGATGTTGGCTGGTGCCAATTAGAACTGAATACATGTAAGCCATCATCATTCCCTGCATTAGTTGCCTCAAAGCTTCCTCTCTCTCCTAAACAATATTCTACATGCCCAGTTGTAATCTCTACACTAAAAATATGGTCACAATTTAGACAACACTTCAATATGACAAACTTCTCTATCTATAGTCCCATATGTGATAACCATGTTTTCTTGCCATCCAAATTAGATCCTGTCTTTGCTCAATGGCAGAGAGCAGGCTTAAGTAACTTTAGTGACCTTTACATAGATGGTATTTTCGCTACCTTTGATGCTATCGCCTCTAAATTTAGTCTACATCGTTCCTCCCTATTCCGTTATCTCCAGATTAGAGACTTTGTTCGCAACATCAGTCCTTGCTTTCCTAATTTACCCCCAAAGGGAGGAATGGACATCATCTTGCAAACTCCTACACAATGTAAAGGCCTCATTTCCAAAATCTATAATAGCATCTCATCACTCAATGTAGTGAAACTTAACAAGATTAGAGCAGAATGGTCAGAAGAGCTTGGTATACACGTCTCGGATGAGACCTGGAAGCACGCATTACGTAGAGTAAATGGGTCAACATCATGCGCTCGACTCGGACTAATTCAGTTCAAGGTCCTCCACAGGATTCATTACAGCAGAGCCAGACTCTCAAAGATTTACCCTACAGTCAGTGAAAACTGTGTTCGTTGCCATACAGTCAAGGCGAATCTAACTCACATGTTCTGGTCCTGTGATAAGCTGCACAACTTCTGGTCTATAATTTTTCAGACCTTATCTGAAGCTTTTGATACAAGTATCCAACCCAGTGCTGAACTGGCAATATTTGGAGTCCCAGGGGAGGATATACCATTAACCCACGATTTTAAAAATGTACTGGCTTTTTCTACTCTCCTAGCCCGAAGAAGAATACTATTAGTGTGGAAATCAGCACATCCACCCAAAGCTTCTCTCTGGTTGCAAGATCTGACTCTTTTCCTTAAACTAGAGAAGATCAAATTTAGTGTTAGAGGTTCAACCCAAAAATTCTATAAAACTTGGGCCCCTCTATTATCTTACTTTGAGAGACTGGATGCCCTCCCTCGATCCTGAGGGTCACACGAGAGCTGGTTCTGCTGTGTATGTGCCTGTGCCCCGGCCCGGCAGCCTCATTGGTTCTGGATGGTTTCTGGTCACTGACAGTGCTTATCAACCTGTGCAGTTTTTTTGTTTGTTTTTGTTTGTTTTTCGTCCATGTCCTGACTTGGTTTCTATACCCACGGTTGTATGGACACCTTTCTGTATGTTGTCCACGTTTTTGAATTAACGGTATGTTATTATTTTATTTTATTTTTTATTAGTTGTTTGTCTATAATTTATTTATATTATTATTATTACCGTTTGTAGCAGCAGGATGGGGATAGATAAGGAAGGGTAGGGGGAACAGGAAGAAAAAGAAAATATGTCATGCCTGTTTTGTTTCTGTTTTCACGTACTGTTGTTAATGGATGCTTAAATAAAATTATAAAAAAAGACCAACTGGATTTCAGCTGAACACTTTTTTTTTATTCTCCCCCCCCTGCAGTCCAACAAAGTACTTTGGGCAGGAAGTTTCAGCAGTGAAGCTGAAGATGTTCCACCCGGACTTCATCCGTTACCTCAGGAACAGGTGAGATGCCTCCTCTCTCCTCTGAGCTGCAGTTTGATTAAAAACTAAAAATAACTTTCTGTTTCAGATTCCTGCGCTCCAGCGCTCTGAAAACCAAATATAAGGACCTGTACCGCCCCTCCACGGGCGCCTCCATGCTGCTGGCTGCTCTGCACACCTGTGACCAGGTAAGAGTCGACCGGGGGGTGTGTCCGCGCTCGCAGGACGGCGTCACTGCACCGTCTGTGGACGTTGAGAAGCGGCGTCAAACCGTCGTTTTCCAAAAGTTACATATGAAACTGCTTTTCTGCTCCTTGAGGGGCCGAGGTGGTGTAGAGGCAGGGCAGCCGGCTCAGGACCAGAAGGTCTCTGGTTCGATCCCCGGTCACGGCATACCTCGTTGTGTCCCTGGGCAAGACACTTAACCCTGAGTTGCTCCCGGTAGGACAGGCAGCGCCTTGCAAGGCAGTCTACTGCTACCGGTGTATGAATGGGCGGATGGTTGGTACTGTGAAGCGCTTTGGGGCCCCTCAAAGGGGGCTGGAAAGCGCTATATAAGTAAGCTCTATTTACCATTCCTGTCTTAAGAGCAAGTCCAAACATGAAGCGACTGCTCCGACATGTAACGTGTCGCAGTGATGAAGCGGTCCCTGTTCAAACGTTCATCATTTTTATTTGAAATCTTTCAAATCCACAAACAGCAACTCGTTCTGAAATGTGTTTTTTTTTTAGCAGCGAGTTAAACCCGGTCCTGTTTGGGTCCGCAGCCCAGCAGAACCATCAGTTTAAACTGGTCACAGGAAGTTGGACTGAACTGTCTTCACATTTTTACACAAATGCACGTCGGCATGAAAAGTTCATCTTTAACGTTTGAGAGTCGTTCAACCTTTTATTTCCACCATCTTTAAACTTCTGCAGTTTATTCATCTAAGTGTGGGTGTTGTCTCTTCTGTAGCCCCGCCCCCAACACTCCTTCAACCTGAGCTCAGAATCAAAGACTGAAGCACCAAGTTGTTGTTGTCGTCGTTACGACATGAAATTGTAAAAACGATGGTTACGTATTGTAACCCCAGATTCTATGAGTGTGAGTGTAGCCCTTTAAACCACGCCCATTGGGTTTATCCCTGCGCTTTGCGCCAACATTGAAGACTAAGTCCACGCCCACCGGCTGTGGGCCTCACCTATGTCCACTATAAAACCAGGGTGGACTATAGTTATGTTCCCAAAAAGGCAATATTTTTCTTCTGCCAAATGAGAGCCAGGGAGGCCCAGGTTTAAAGGGCTACGCTGACACTCATAGAATCTGGGGTTACAATACGTAACCATCATTCTATTTTGTGTGAGCTCCGACCTTTAAACCACGCCTATTGGGTTTAAAGGCGGAGCATGATATGGTCCATGCCTCACTGGATCTAATTGGAACCATAACACACTCTACGAGTCGCCAATACCACAATAAGTACAAAAAATGCACCATCAGTTGAGAAACACAAGGTGCATCGAGCAGGTGAAACAACCTTCCTATCTGACAGCAATGAATAACTGCATATTCATAGTCTGGATCAAAACAACCCAAAGGGAATTACTTCTAACTGAAGGAAGTTTGAACCATAAAAACCATCAATAAAGACAGAAACAACTGTGTCATCTTAATGATTTTTATTGAAGATGAAAACAATTATTCTGCAGCAACCCTGAGAACAGAATGAGTCAGAGAAGAGCTGGAAACATCTCGTAAGTAAAAACGGATGAAAGGAGAGGCTGACGACCAGGAAGCCGCCGAGCAGATGTCCTGCACGGAAACGCCTCTGTACAGGGCTGTGTAAGCTGCGATTCTTCTCTTAGAATGAGCTTTTATTCCCTCAGGAGGCTCGAGACGCGCAGAGCTGTAGGCCTGAGCAATAGCTTCACATAACCAGTGTGACGGCCGCTGAGAAGACCGAGGTTGACCTTGAGATTGACCTCTGAAATGAACAAAGAGCTTATCCGATTTACGTATTGAAGCAGTGCGAGCCACGTAGCACTTTAGTGCACGTACTGGGCAAAGCAAATGAAGACGTTCATCCTCTGCACAGCTGTGAGGGGAAGACAAAAGCCGTCCAGAGTAATGATTCTGGATTTAAATGAACTCGTGATGCTTTTAGGGATAAAAGCAGGGTTTGCCCTTCATCTCCAAGATTCTTGAAAAAACTGTTGCTAGTCAACTTCACTCTCACCTGTCCAACAACAACATTTATGAAGAGTTTCAATCTGGATTTCGCCCCCACCATAGCACCGAAACAGCTCTAGTAAAAATTACTAACGACCTTCTTCTTGCTGCTGACTCTGGTCTTCTGTCCATCCTCATTCTTCTTGATCTAAGTTCTGCCTTCGACACCATCTGTCATTCTATCCTCCTCAACAGACTAACCTCCATTGGCATCTCAGGTACCCCGTTAGACTGGTTCAACTCCTATCTCTCTGACCGCACTCAATTCATTCAGCTTAAATCCTTCCGTTCCCAGTCTTCCCCTGTCTCCACGGGTGTCCCCCAAGGCTCTGTCCTCGGACCCCTCCTCTTCATCATTTACCTCCTTCCTCTAGGTCACATCTTCCGCAAATACGGCGTCCATTTCCACTATTATGCTGATGACACACAGCTCTACTTGTCATCAAAACCTAACTCCACCCACCCACCCTCCATCCTCACTGACTGTCTCAATGAGCTAAATCACTGGTTTTCTAACAATTTCCTTCAACTAAACAGTAACAAAACAGAAATCATTCTTGTCGGTACCAAAAACTATTTCAAAATCAGAACATCTTCTCGTCCCCCTTAACAACTCTCTGCTATCCCCCTCCCCTCAGGTCAAGAGTCTCGGTGTCATCCTCGACACCACTCTCTCCTTCACTTCACACATCAACAATATTACTCGGTCTGCCTATTTCCACCTCCATAATATTAACCGTCTCCGTCCTTCTCTCACACCCCGCTCCACAGCCATCCTGGTGCACAGTCTTGTGACTTCCCGTATCGCAACTCCCTTCTCTACGGCCTCCCCAACAAATCTCTCCACAAGTTACAGATGGTCCAGAACTCAGCTGCCCGTGTCATCACTCAAACCTCCTACTATAACCACATCACTCCTGTCCTGCAGCAGCTCCACTGGCTCCCGGTTAAATCACGCATCATCTTCAAAATTCTACTTCTCACGTTCAAATCTATCCACAACCTTGCCCCTCCTTATCTATCTGACCTCCTACAAATCTCCATCCCATCACGCTCTCTCAGATCCTCCTCTTCGCTACATCTCCATGTACCCTCTGCCCGCCTCTCCACCATGGGGAGCAGGGCCTTCACCTGCTCTGCCCCTCACCTCTGGAACGCTCTACCACCAGACCTTCGAAACACCACCTCCCTTTCTCTGTTCAAGACAGCCCTGAAAACACATCTCTTTAGACTAGCTTATCATTAACTTTACTAAATGTATTTTTATTATTTTGCATTTTATAATCTTTATGTATTTTATATTTCAATTTGTCACTGACAATGTTTGAACTATAATTGTTTGTGTCCTTGGGTGTCCTGAAAGGCGCTTTTAAATAAAATGATTATTATTATTATCCTCTGCACAGCTGTGAGGGGGAAGACAAACTGTCCAGAGTAATGATTCTGGATTTAAATGAACTTGTGATGCTGTTAGGGATAAAAGCAGGGTTTGGCCTAAGTTCAGCTGAACTCCCATCTCCTTGAATTTTGAAAAAGGAAGGAGAAACAGACAGGCCTGTTAAGTCACTTACCCTCTTAGCTGATGTTACCCTCTTAGCTGATGTTAAAGCTAACAGAGCGGTTTTAAAGGATAAAAACTGTAACGGAATCTGATCCAATGGCTCGAATGGATCTTTAGTTAATGAATTCAATACAGTAACTAAATCCCATTGTGGAGTCAAAGTGCGTGAAACTGGCCTCAGCCGTCTGGCACCTTTCAGGAAACTTCATTTTTGGGATGATTAAACACATTTCTATCATTAAACCTCTCGTGACAGGAAGAGATTGCTGCAGCATAAAGTTTAATTGTGCTGAAGGCCAAATTCCTGTCGAGCAATAGCTGAATATGACAGAATGGAGCCCAGAGGACATGAGGATGGATCCAACTGTTTCTCCAGGCACCATCGCTGAAAAGCAGCCCATTTGGACACATAAACAGTCGTAGTGGACACTGCTCTTGCTCCCTGGATGGTGCATATAACGTCTTTAGAAAACCCAAGGTTTTCTAAACGCTCACGTTCAGCAACCAAACCAGAAGATGTTGTCCTATCACTGGAAAACTCTTTATTGCTCCCCCTGCTTGTAGGAGAGCGTCGTCTCTCCAGGGGAGTCTCCATGACCTGACTGTCAGCTGCTGAAGCGCCGGAAACCATGGTGCGTTCAGGCGCTCCGGTGCGATCAGGATCATTGATAATTTCTCCTCCTTCACTCTTTCCAGCAGCGCTGATAGTAGAGGAACTGGAGGAAAGGTATAAATCAGTGTTTGAGGCCACGGTTTGTGGGCAAACGCATTCACCCCCAACAGGGGGTTGTCCAGTGGACTCAACGAGAACAGGGGACACTGAGCGTTTTCCCTGGTGGCCATTAAATCCACCTCCGCTCTCCCGAACCTGCTCCAAATTTGTGAGGTCAGGTCTGGGTGGAGAGTCCAATCTTTGTCCAACAACCCGCCGTGGGACATAATGTCTGCCCCTCTGTTCAGCACACCTGGAATGTATAACGCCCTCAGCGACTTTCAAGTGTGTGTGGGCCCAACAGAGCAGCTCCCTGGCTGTGCTCAGGAGCTGAGCTGATCTTACTCCGCCCTGTCGGTTGATGTAAGCAGCTGCCGCTCTGTTGTCTGTGTGAACAAGTACATCCTGACCTCTGACCTCGTGGGCAAAGTGTTTGAGAACTTTGTGCACCGTCAAAAGCTCCAGGACGTTTATGTGAAGGGTCGTGCCTGGCGGCCACGCCCCCTTCACCGACTGTGACAGGTAAGTCCCTCCCCAACCTGAGAGAGACGCATCTGTAAATATCGCCTGAAATGACATCACTTTTCCCAGGGGAACCCCTTTTCTGACAAGACCCTGGGATTCCCCCAGAACATCAGTTCCGCTTCTACTGATGGCGGAACCATGACTCGGCGATATTTGTGACGGACTGGATTGATTCTCTGCTGAGCGAACCATTTCTGCAGCCAACGCATATTTTATAAACCCAGTTTTATAACCGCGTGGGCGGACGCCATCATTCCCAATAAACGCATTATTGACCACGCTGGTACAGATCTGTGATGCTGGACATACCGGAGGAATGACGTCAGCGAGTCCTTCCTCTGGTCCGACAAGACTGCTGTCATGGTCTCTGAGCAGAAAACAACTCCCAAGAAGGTTATTTTCGGTGGAACCATAGAACTTTTCTCCCAGTTTACTGCGAAGCCCAGGTGGGATAGATGATTCACCAGATCGATTGTCTGGGCTTCCTCTAACTGTCTCGAGCCAGACAGGAGCAGAAGATTGTCGAGGTAGAATAAAATCCTGACGTCCCTTGAGCGTAACGGTTGTAATGCTGCTTTGATAATTTTCGTGAAAGTGCGGGGGGCCAATGCATACCCGAACGGGAGGCGGTTGAACTCGTAACTGACCCCCTGGTACGCAAATCTGAGGAACTTCCGGTGTTTGGTTACTATGGGAACGTGGAAGTAGGCGTCGCGGAGGTCGACGCTCACTAACCAGTCCCCTCTCGTCACGTACTCGAGGACAGGTTTTGTTCTAAACAGATGAAAGGATTGAGTCATAATGTGTTGAGAATTGATAAATCTAAGATCGGTCTCAACCCTCCTGACTTCTTGGGGACGAGGAAGTATTTTGAATAAAACCCGGTCCTCCCTTCGTTGGGAGGAACTCCGGAAATGACGTGTTTTGTCAATAGTTCCTGAAGTTCTGACCGAAGAGCTAACCCCTGTTCTGTGGAGGTTAGCTTCGTTTGTAGCACCCCGTTGAATTTGGGTGGTGCTCCGCAAACTGCAGGGAATAACCCTTGCAGATAACTCGTTTTAGCCATTTGTTTAACGAGCAAGACTGGAGCCACTCTGCACTGTGATTTGACAGTGGTGCTGCTTGTCTGTCCTGTTTCATGAGAAAAGATAGTCTGGCCTCTACCGCCACCAAGCGGATAGTCTGCGTTGGCCCATGGGAGGCCCTCTGAGAAAGGGGCGTTCACCGAGCGCCACGTCACAGCTGCTGCTCGGCTCTTCGTTTGAACAAGACAAACGTCTTTTTTTGAACGATTTGCTGTCTGCACTCACCTCAGGGTAGCTGAGAGGAGGAGTAAATGTAAAAGTCCTTGTTTGATCAAATGATCCAACACCAGGCTCATGGGTTTTAACACAGTTTAAGAGAACGGAGGTGTCTCTGACTCGTGTGTGTCATGCCGCTCTTCATTTGTTGACATCTGGAGGAGCAGGCCCCCATCCTCGTGTGGGGAGGCGGGGCTGGGGAGGTCACAGAGAGGTTTGAGCCTGCACCTGTCAGCCGGCTTGATGCTTGGATGTTGTAAAAACTCATATTTTGTGGAGATGTGCTTACATACCTAGAGCAGGAAGGGTTTAACGAGTCTAAATGAGAAACACTGCTTTTCACAACAGATTTTTTATTTGAACTCAAATAAACACCATCAGTGCACACACCTCCTATGCCCCGTCACTTTTTTAATGACTCTTTTTAAAGTCCTGGTGCTGGCCGGCCCATGGCTGATGACGGCCACTGGCCCGAGACGCCCTGGGCCTCTGGAAGGACTGAGCAGGGTGACTTCTCGGTGGGGCCTGGTGGTGGCTGCGCTGAGAAGGTCGAGGTGGGTGCCGAGCGACGCTGCTGCTGGCGGAAGCCTCTGCCTTGGTCGCGTACGCGGATGGGGCCTCGTGCAGAGCGGGGTTCTGGCCTGGTCGCCGCAGTGTGCTTCCTCACCTGCTCCAGCGCCTCTGATGAGGAGCGCAGCTACTCGAAGACAGAGCGGTAGTGCTCGCCGAAGAACCCCTCGCTCGATATCGCCCCCCCCCAACAGATCTTTCTTCAGCTCATCTGGGATGGAAGATGAAAGCCTCAGCCACAGCTGTCTCTGAAGGAGTGTCGCCCATGCAGTGATGCGGGACACGCAGATTGCCTGAATGGCGCACAGGTTTGTGAT